>JAMKCH010040707.1:0-26151 GCA_023653785.1 Ophioderma brevispina | reverse complement strand
GGTGACAGTGTTTTTGTGTTTCAGTGCTCCCTGGCTGCTTATCAAACCTCATTTTTATGCTGTTTCTATTTGTTGTTGAATTGCCAGTTGAAAAATAATAAAAAAAAAACTCGTCCCCAGAGTCACAGTGAGGTGTAATAAAAACAAAGACTACATGTTTATCTCGGGAAATAGGGCACACTAATTTCCCTTGGTACTATGTTACTACGCGGTCTATCACCCCTCACCTTCGGGTCGGGGTGATAGACCCGTAGCCAGTACATCGGGGAAACTAGTGTGCCTATTTCCCTCTATAACCATGTAGTATTTATGATACCTCTTGCCAAAATATAGTCAAAGTGACTAATTTTTTACCACAAAGTGGACCAAATAAGTGGCAACACTGATGAGTATGGTCCACCAGACTGTTTTTTTAAGAATCAGCATCATTTTAGCATAGCCATAAGTTGCAAAAAAACAGTGCTAGAAATTAAACCTTTTCTAATTTTGCACCACGTGTTAAAACATTTGCATGTCTGTTTAATATCTAAACACTTATAAATATCTAAAACATGTTTAACTCTAACTGGTTAGGGATTGGACATACGTGTGAATTACAGTGATGCAAGTGTTAAGGAATGAAAAACATGTTCAAATCTCTAAACCACAACAATCAGGCGGATCCAGGATTTGAAAAACGTCAAAATTCACGGGGGGTGGCTGAAAGGCTAACAAGTAAACTTGTCAAAGTGGGATGATTTTGCAAGATTTGGCAGAATTACGGGAGGGGGCTCGCCCCTTCCGTCCCCTTCCTAGATCCGCGCCTGAATTTGACCCCACAGTTTAAGCTTTATAAACATGCAAAAACAGGGAAAGGGAATCCAAACGGAAGGAAAAAAATCAACGCGGCGGTTAATCATGCCATATCGCCCAACCCTAATGCAGGTGAAGAAACTCCAAGCAAGGAGCATCGCGGAAAAGTACAAACAGTACGACAACATCCATAGGACAAGTTATAGTACACACAGAGTCAACTGAAATTTCGGGCCATGTAAGACGAGTCATTATCATTTCTGCATTTTCCACATTATGAATCACCCTCATTATAGTATAACGACCTTACATAAGTCAATCGTGAGCAGAATCCCGACACGATATATCAAAATACAGATTAATATTTATTTTCATCGAAGAAACAGAATTGCAGGAGATAAATAACAAGTACAAGTAGGTGCATGAAAAGCCTTGCGGCAATTTAGGGTTATTTTTTTGTGTAATTGATTCCGCGCAGCAATGGTCGAAAGAAAACACTTTATACAGTACTTGATTGCTTACTGCTTTCAATGCATTATTGGCCTTTACTTTACGTCGTGCCGACGACATGTCAAAAAAACGACGTAAAGGTTCCTGTACTAGGACAAGTTATTATCGATACCTCGGGCGTAGTTGTCAAATGTCTGCATTGTTATTGTAGCAAGAGATTTGGATAGAGTGTTCAATCATGACTTGCGATATTTACAACACGATAAAGTAAGCTATGAGTAGAATAAGCATTATTTTCATGGCACAGGTTCGTCATGCTGCGTTCAGAATTTGGCAATCTTAAGTTCGATATATTCTGTCGGTTCGCTGCAGTCGTGTTCATTAAAACTATAGTCTGAGTAATAATTGTTTGAACTGATTCGAACAATATGTTGCGTGTGTGCGTGAAGGGTCGCAGGCTGTTCGACAGCGCGTAAATACCACGATTAAAATAGGTACGCGATAACGCCCGTGTACTGGTCGACCAAGCGGTATGCGTTACGCTTAGCCTTTTCCAAACAATTGTTACGGCGACTATAGTACAGGAGTTCTAACTGAAATTTCAGGCATGTCGGACGATTCATCACTCTTTTGCATTTACATTTACGGAATCACCCTCATTTCTAGTAGCGGAAATCAGGCACACGCCGAGGGTGTGGCGTCCTTACATCATTCACGGTGAAATCGGCAGCAGACGACAAGAATCTGCTAAGACAACCGGCAGCTATTTCGAAAATTAAAGTAGTGTTCAACTTTTGCGAAATTTCATTGAAAAAGTTTTGTTATCATATCATTAAAAACTGCTTTTAATATGTCGGTAAACATTATTCACACGGAGAGACTTGCCAAATGGTCGATCCGAAGGTTTCTATTCAAAATCGGGGGTTGAAAGTGACGCGATATCTGTGTCGAAGACGATGCACTAGACTGGCCATTGAATCGCCAGGTTATTTCTGGAAATGTGTGAAATAGTCAGAGTAGAATGGTAAACGAATGGTATTCGAAGTAGAGGTAAATTATTGTACCATTATATGTTCATGATCTGACTTCAAAATCAATCCTAATGGTTCTCACCACGTTTTGGTTTTGTCTTCCATGTCGATGTGCTGTACGATTGTTTAAAGAATATGGACGTCGGGTGCTTTTACCTCGTGTGAAATTCCTGGCAACCGGATGTTCACACAGACCGACCGCAGCCGCCTGGTTGGGCGGAACGTGAAGTGTTGGTGCATGATCACGTCTTGGCACAAGTGATACATGTCGATTGATACACAAAAATATGACGTCATCTGATATATGAGCTATATATCGCGATCATTCACAGATATTAGGTTACAACTGATTTTTCTAAAAGCCGAAGAAAATGTTTAAGTTGCCTCAGTGGCGTGAAACAGGTTGAACAAAGTCAGATGAGTTTTTATAGGGCCTATAGGGCTATTATAAATTTATAAAATGGTGTGTGTGTATGTGTGTATATATATGTGCGTGTGTGGTATGTATGTGTGTGTGTATGTGTGTGTATTATGTGTGTGCGTGTCGTGTGGAGGGTGGTGTGTGTGTAATTAATAATAAATATAGGAGTCAACACTGTGTATGTTCTTTCCCCATCATAAACTGAGACTGTGACTATTTTAATAGAGGGCCGAACTCCCTCCCCGCCCAAAAAACTGTCCCAGTACTATAAATGCAGAGAAACTTCGAAAAAAAGAAAACACACTACTTTCACTACTTTTACCCACCCCTCTTTAGACCCGCCCTAGGCAGACCCAGCCCTTCATGCGGTGGTAGTCCCGGTATTCTAGCTTGGCGCCGTTGTCAGAACAACCTTGAAAATATCTCAACCACCTCTTGTTTACACCTTATTTTTTCATTGATTTTTGGGGTGGACATAAAACAAACGACCCAAAACAAAGACCAAACCATAAACTATAAAACAAAGACCCCCTCAACTCTAAACAAAAGACCCACCTCAAATTTAAAAAAAGGACCCCCTCAACTATAAAACAAAGACCTCAACTATAAAACAAAGACCCCCTCAACTATTTATTTTGTTTTTATGTTTTAATTTATTTTAGTCATTATTTATTTTTATTCGTTAGTTATTTTGTATTTTGTTATTTATTCGTTATTTTTATTTTATTCGTCAGTATATTTTCTTATATTTTATATTGATATTATTATGTTAGTGTATTAAAAATAGACCAAAGTGTTTTTTTATTGCGCGACTTTGTCTGATTTTGTGGCAAATTATTATTTTATCCTTTGGTCAAGAAGGTTTTCCCATGTAATTCTTGATATAGAGTCAATTTCTAAATATAAATAAATTAATATAACTGAAATAACTAAATAATAAAATTTTTTTTTTTTTTAAATATTAAATTTATAAATTAACTAAAAAATGAAGAAAAATAATTAAAACAAAGAAGCATAATAGCAAATAAATAAAATAAAAAAAATAAAATAAATAAGTAAAAATAAATAAAAACTAAATAAACAAATACCCACAAATTAAACATTAAATAAAAATAAACTTCTCTATGGGATTTTTGGTATACGGGAAGGTTAGCTAATACCAAAAATCACTATATATAAAATTTAACAAAGTCCTCTAATGACGTCATAAGTGACGTCATCACTTTCAAAGTTTTATATAATACTTAACTATAAATTCTTCACTCATACGCACCTTTACATACGCACTACACATCTAAATACGGACCTACACACACAAGTCCATACGGACCTATACTTCTGAGGGGGTCTTTGTTAGAGTTGAGGTTGGTCTTGGGTCTTTGGGTCTGGTAGGGTCTTGTTTTATAGTCACCCTGATTTGTTGCGTTTTTAAAAATTAAAAATGTAGCGGTAAGCTGATAAAAGTGCGTTATATCGAAGAAATTGGGCCCGCAAATTTACGCATTTTAATTTCAACATGCTTGGTGGTTGGGGGGACAAAGGCAAGAAGAAGAATCTTGATCACTTCCCTCGGCCCCCTCGCATAAATGTGCAGCGGGAATCATTTGGGGGCCGCGCCGAGGGGAGTATCAAGATTCAATTATTATTTGCAGTATTCCACTTGATTGGCAATTGCTCACATTGACATTTACAGCACGATGGTTCCTTGCGACTATTGTGTCTCCCATTACGGATGACATAAGCCGAACCCAAGGCACAGGGCACCAGAGTAATTTTACAGCATTACTGTTGGTATTAGTTACCGCCAAAGCCATGAAAGCCGTATGGAAAATTACCCCGGAAAATTACACTTGTCGTTGATTTCCCCAAGGCATCATCGAATATATTATAAAATGATCATAGACATTAATGAACATCGATCGTCAGGCATTTAGTTTGGTGAGATAGTTTAAAGCAATGCAAAGATAATAATAAAATATTTTCTTTCCCAAAATGGCGTCACGATAGCGTTGCCACCGTGTGGGTCCGCTTTGTGGGTAGTTGCTAAGACAAGTGGTGTGACCTTTTTTAACACAGTAGTAATAATGCACAACACTGCGAGAGTTCTAATATCGTTTGGCACAATGGGAATTTGTCCTCGGCGAGTCGAGAAAAATTATACTTGCTCAATGGTTCGACAACTCGTTGTTTTTGTTATCTGTTAACAGCGGAAATTGGCATTGTCCGGCCCAGCCGACTTTAATTATACACTGGGAGAGCCCAGGAGGTTGTTATGTACACATCGATACACATTCTGGTTGAAATGACGGAGGTGAAAAATTATACGGTTTGCAACTCCGCACTCCCAAAATGCATGGGTAGGGGGGTGGTCGGTAGCAACACTTCTGCTTCCTGTTTTACTGGCTCGCAAGTTTGAATGAGTAAGTGCGCTTGCTTTTCCAAATCTTTTCTTTCAAAAATACTTCACTATTTTCTAATATGAGGATGGGTGGTTGACATGTCATACTTAACAGGGATAGTAATAATTATCACGGGAAACACCAATTTGTTATTTTTTGAAATTAATTTGAAATTTGATTTATTCTATCAGGGATAAGCAGTTGAACAATTCCATATAAACTGCCTAATGTTGTTGAAACAAACCACCAAATATGAAAGAAATGAAGTAATTTGAGGATATTTGTCAACCGTATCCCGCAAATAGACTACAGCGACGGCATCTCCACATATGCCACCACTAAACAAGCTGATGCGGTTTAACCAGTACAAACTAACCAAGATCAATAATGTTTGTTTAAGGTCAAACTGTATTGATCAGATGCACAAGATCACGCGGAAAATCTGATTGTACAGCGGGAAGGGCTTTTTGATCTCAAGTCGGAAAATTGATACGCACGTATAGAAAGTACCGCATCAGATAAAAAGTACCTGCCTTGTCTTTAAACACGGATTTAAGCCAACCACTTGCAAGTAATGTTCGCATATCCATGCCAGTAACAAAAATATTAAAAATATGGATGATTTTGATGATTTTTTCGATTTGTTTCGGATTAGCAAATTCGCTGTGCTAATCCCTTTAACATGTGTGCATATACGGATGAAATTGTTAAACTTGACAATGTGGCGTTATCTTAGCAGAAAACAGTTTGGCCACCGTGACATCATTTTATCACCTTAACGCGCTGACTGAAATCTTCTAGTTAAAACAAAAATATAAAATTGAGAAAATGAGATTTAACGATCCAGGGTATTTCGCTGCGATCCGATGGCCGTATTTTTTATGTAGTATCGGACATCCACCAATCCAGAATCCAACGATTTGCTCCTATATGAAAGGGGCCATTTCGTGATCACAGGCCTCGTCCCCCCATTTACCTTTAAAAATGTTGAGATTTATATCATCGAACCGTTAGCCTTCATAACCCATTATGTGCCTATAAATTTACGCTGCAACTTCGGTAGCATCTCTTAAGAAATTCGCAATTTGTATTTTCTGGCCGTAAACAGACAGAAATACAGCCACAGTAGCCTATGGGACCTTGGGAAAACGAGTAATGGCTCCATAAATCACAAAAACCGCAAGATCGGGAGTAGGTAAAAATTGAGAATGAGCTTCTCAAGGATATCTAGTGATCAATGACATAAAACAGGAAGGGGTGGATCACGAAATGCACCTTTTAAGATTGCACCGAGTTCAAATTTTACTAGGATAGGAACGATCAGAACAAATACAAATTTACAACAAATGATGTGGTAATTAATTTTTTTTATTCTTTTGGTTTTTTTTATTATTCATACATAATTTATATAATATAAAAACATTTAAATAAATAAAGATGAATTGGAATTGAAAAGGCGTACATACCAAGTCCAGAAAAGAGAATGCGAGTGAAGAGGTTAAACCAATACATTCTACAGCTCCGCATGAGATAGCACACAAATGGGAACATTTACAAAATATAAAAACGTTAAAATTTGTAATAAGACAAAAGGATATATTTATAAGTTAAAGACCAAATAAATTTAGGCAATGCAAATCATGGTCATATTTTGAATAAACAATGGTAAGAGCCAATGATGACCCGCTTACTGAGCTCTTTCAAGAGTTTTTTGCACGTTTTTTTTGTGAGTTTGGTTTCCTGAAATTAAGTTAACAATCGTTTGAATGTTGCACTTGTTAACGTCCTAATTGAGACCCCGGCTGCCAACCGCATACAAAACAGCGTTTGGCATCATACTCAGTTCTTGTAGATCTAAAGAAGGACGGATAGTGAGGTACCATGGACCTTCGTTCATGAGCATTATGAATGTTCTGCTCAAATGGAACAGTGAGTCAATGATGATAATTGATTTAGATTCCCTATTGACAAGAACCATGTCAGGTCTTTGTGGGGTGCTCAAAATATCGGGGGGAGTTCGGTCCCGGCACTTAGTTGCACCAGCAAGATCACAGTAAATGGTTCCAAGGGGGGGGTGTGATTTCTTTGGACAGTCCCGAGGATGGAACGTAGAAATGAATTATGAAGCCAAGTTGTAGCGACCCTGTTTCAAGCATAACTTGACAAAGTGTTTAAGATATGCTGGAGAGTTTCTTTTCTTTTTACATAAATCACAGCTGGTATTTTTATTCGTTTCCCCAGCTACTACATATTTTTTGTAGGCCAAAGTGTCCAAAAAAGATGAAGCATGAATTCATAACTCCTTTAGGCATGTCAAAAATAAAGGACTTCAGAAGACATGTATAATCGCCTTTTCAAAAAGAGAGGACTCTGAACATATTTACTGGAGGACACAAGATCTTGAAGTCGATTTAGCCCGGTGTCAGAAATTTTCATCACGAACTGATTCAGAAGCAATCTTTTTTTGTTTAGATGTTTTTCCAGTATCCAAGTTACATAGCCAGAGTTTATTGTCGGCATAGCAATAACAGAAAATTTGATGGTTCATTAGCTCTGCAAGTTTTGAATCTCAAGAGCATTGTTCACCTTAGGGTCACCTTTGAGTCGTTATGACAAATACGCAGAAGTTGGGCCTTCCATAGACTTGAAATGGATGTGACTCAGTAAGGTGAGACGGTGGTAAGTCAAGCCCACACGCAAATGAAGGTGGTTTTTGGTGACCCTCGCCTAAGTATACGAAAAACTGAGAGGAACTGGCGAGATCTGGATTGAAAAATCATGGTTGCTATTCAATATTAAGTATAAAATCTGTAGGATATCAAAACAAGTTGTCATTGATAGTTATTTTGATCCGAACAAAACCAATTTTCACCTTTCTTAAAGGGAAAACCTGATTGAAAAAGTGATGTGACTCCAGAGTCCACGGTGAATGCTAGTCTTCACGGGCCAGTAGCTCGCGAAAATTTTGGGGAAACTACCCTAATTGCATGAATTGATGGGTAGGAGATATGATTGTTCTTCAGCAGATGTTAGCTTTAAGGTCTGAGTTGTTCCATTGAGGAGAAAAATTACGTTTTCACTCGCCCATTTTGTTATCCGGAACGAATGGAGCAGTAAGTATTTAGTGGTGTGAAACCATAGGAGCAGGTGTGTATAGCAGACTAGCGAAAATAGTTAGTGACCTCCACCTGAACTCAGTAAGTCAATTTGGTCTTGTAAACTTGTTTTCAAAACACTGCGATGAAGCAGTCCCTGGCTAGTGTGTCTGTGCAGACGGGGGGGGGTGGGTCAGTGCAGGAGAACTGCGCGAGAGGCAAGGCAAGGTAAGTCTGAATGAGCTGTAAAAACACTTAGGCTGGCTGAAAAAGCTGTGAAGCAATGTAAATGCCGAGGTCTAAGGGCAAAAATTAGCAGGTCTGGCTTGCGAATGTTTTTAGCCGATAAATAGCCAACACAATATATGGATAAAACTAAGATAGGCCATGACAACTTTTGCGATGTACATTGCCGGGTTTTACAATGATGGGCAGCTCTTCTTTTTATCCAGACATGAAGCTATTTTGATCATGCTTTTAAATTGATGAAAGTGTTGTCAGCTATAAATAGGACTTAGGGTTGACATGCTTACAAGCAACTCCCCCCCCGAGGTAGGAGGTAAACCCCTCCCGAGTAAACCACCTCCACGATAAGCCTCCTTTCCTTTCTCAAAGGGCAGGTGCTATAAGGAGCATAGAGTAGTTTATTTTATTTCTGATATAGGCTTTAAGCAATGGAAAACCAGAAATGGTGTTTTGGTGAAGCCCTACATAAGGAAATCTTCAGTAGATAGCAGAATATGGTATTTTAGGACAATACTATTTTTTTTGCTCACTTAATTAAAAAAAAAGGAAATTATCTCATAATGATCACAACATGTGAAGGAGGTTTCAAGTAGACCAGAAATGCATTAATTTACAAATCTAGATCGGCTATAGGATTCCACACCAGTAAATAACATGAGGAACCGGTAGTCCAGCCCCCAATACAAAGAGGGGGGGGTTTTTTTGGGGATTTTTGTGTATACCATAAAAAACTGAAGAGAAAGGCGAGGAACTGGTTGCAAATCATGGGTGCCCTGCTTCTCAATATAGTATATAAAATCTCTAATATCAAAAAAAAGGTTGATATGTTATTTTATCCGACAAACCAATTTTAACAATTCTTGACAAGGAACACCTGACTGAAAAGTGCTGTGACTCCAGGGGTTCCACGGTGCTGCTAGGTTCACGTCAAGTAGGCTCGAAAATTTGGGGATAACTACCCTAATTTCATGGGTGATTGGTTTCGGTAGGCGATATGGTGATCTTCAAGCGGAATGTTAGCTTTAAGGGTTGAGATGTTCCATTGAGGGAGAAAATGGAACGTTTTTCATCTCGCCCATTTTGTCCAGGAACGAATGGGAGCAGCATTTAGTGGGTGAAACCTTGATACGAAGTTTTGTGGAGTGAATGCAGAGAGGTAGATGTGGGAAACATAAAGACTAATTTTTTGTTTTTTAGTATTAAATTTTGAAAATACCCAACTTTTAGAACCAATCATTTCTAATCATAAAATAAATCAATGGATTATATAAAAACTAATCCTAAACTTGCCTATAGTAAAAATGAAAGTTTCCTGAAATTATTGTGCTAGTAATATATGTTATTTTTGTCGGGTCGCCGTAGCGACCCGACTATAGAAAACCACTGTTCTCAAAATTGCGAAGGAGTCTAATTCTATAGCTGAAGGTCATTTCATATTGTTTCTTTATAAAATGAGTACGTACTACTATAATTTTGGAGTTTTAGTGTTGGGTGGGGTAATGCGATGCAATTTCAGACCAAGAATAACATAATTGCATGTTTGAAAATGGCCCTTTAAAAAAGCATTTCGTTGATTTTGAGTTCTCTGGAAGACTGCTTTTTGATGGGAGTTTGTTTTAAAACGTTGCAGGGATAGATAAAAGGGTGAGAGTAACAAAATAGGAGGTTGTAAGTGTAAGAAACTGATCAGCCCACGTAGAGTTATACTACGACGCAATGATTGAAGCTTTTACCTTATGTATTGTGTTGATATCATTAGGCCTAAGACAAAGTTTTAGGTAACATCTTTATTGAAAAGACAGAAGGTGAACCTACATGAATTAAAGCTTAAAATTTGAGAATTCAGTTTTAACACATTTTGCGCCCCAATTGGGCGTTTTTTCTATTTTCTTATTGAAATGCTAGGAAGTTGTAAGCTATGTTAAATTAAAGCTTATAACTGGGAGATTCGGTTTTTTTAACACTTTTTGCGGCCCAATTGGGCGCTTTTTCTAGTTCTTTATTTGAAATGAAAGGAAGCGATAACCGAGGTTAAATTAAGTTACTAACCTTGGGGAGTCAGTTGAACACATTTTGAGCATGAAGGAAGGTGTAACCATGTTAAATTAAAGCTTATAACTTGGGGATGCACTTTTAACACATTTTGCGCCAATTGGGCGTTTTTTCTATTTTCTTATTTGAAAATGATAGGAAGGGGAACCTATGTTTAAATAAAGCTTCATAACTTGGAGATTCAGTTTTAACATTTTTTGGGCCCAATTGGGCGTTTTTTTTTAAAATTGTTAACTATTTGAAATGACAGGAAGGGGTACCTATGTTAAATAAAGCTTATAAACTTGGGGATTCATTGTTAAACATTTGCGCCCAATTGGGCGTTTTTTCTATTTTCTTATTGAAATGATAGGAAGGCGCGTACTATTTATTAATTAAAGCTTATAAACTGAGATTCAGTTTTTTTTAACACATTTTTGCGCCCCATTGGCGTTTTTTTTTCTATTTATTTATTGTGAAATGATAGGAAGGTGTAACTATGTTAAATTAAAGCTTGAACTTGGGGATTCAGTTTCAACCTTATGAGCCCAATGGGCGGTTTTTTTTCTCATTTTGTTATTTGCAATGACAGGAAGGTGTAACCTATGTTAAATTAAAGCTTATAAACTTGGGGATTCAGTTAACACATTTTGCGCCCATTGGGAGCTTTTCTATTTTCTTATGTTGAAATGACGGAAAGGTGTACCTATGTTAAATTAAAGTTATAACTTGGGCATTCACTTTTAACACATTTTGCGGCCCAATTGGGGTTTTTTCTATTTTCTTTATTTTTTGAAATGATAGGAAGTTGTAAACCTATGTTAAATTTAAAGTTATTACTTGGAGATTCAGTTTTAACACTTTTTGCGCCAATTGGGCGTTTTTTCTATTTTCTTTATTGAATGACAGGAAGGTGTAACCTATGTTAAATTAAAGCTTATACTTGGGCATTCACTTTTAACACATTTTGAAGCCCCAATTGGGCGTTTTGTTTTTTCTATTTTCTTTATTTGAAATGAAGGAAGGTGTACCTATGTTTTTAAACCACATTAACAATTGCGCCCAATTGGGCATTTTTTTCATATTTTCTTTATTTGAAATGACAGGCAGATGTCCTATGTAAATTAAAGCTTATAACTTGGGGATTCAGTTTTAACACATTTTGCGCCCAATGGCGTTTTTCTATTTTTTTTATTTGAAATGACAGGAAGGTGTATGGTAAAAACTATGTTAATTAAGCTTATAACATGTGAGTCAAATGTCAAACCAAGGTCAAAGGTCAACTGGAGATTCAGTTGTAAACAAGCGTGGTGATCGGTTCTAATGCAATCTTATTAGGCTCATGTATCAAACATCTACTTTTAAATCAGTTATGAGATTTGTTTTTTTTTTGGATACACGTGTCTGGTTCTAATAAAAGTGCAACTTAAATCTAGAAAACCATCTACTCCCTTTAAATGCTTGTTAATGTGTTCTTATTTCTTGTAAAATTATGCCTGGCGACCAGACAGTTTTTTTAAATATGTTTATTTTAAAAAATTCCCTAGTATCTATTAAATAGGAAATTTAATGTGTAATGGAAAATTCGAGAGTTACTAATAAGATGTCTTGAAGTAATGATTTTTGTTTAAACCTAAGGAAGGTGATCCTCAGTCTCAATTAGCATAGTCAGTATGCCCAGGAAAAACTTTTTAAGATTCCTGAATGGAAAAATATAAGAAATGTTTGCAAATGTTATTATTGTGGGGGAAATTTGGTTCACCTCCCCATGCAGTGTGATTAAATTCTCTCAAACTTCATGCAACACCGAGATCAGTCGTAAAAGGTGAAAAAGCCCAGTTTCAAGGATTGCAACAAAATATCAAATAAACAGGTATCCCGAAAAATGTGAAAAATCTGAGTTTTGGCACTGGTGTAAAGCTTGATATAAAAAGATATCCCCATCTTAAGGATAAGCAAGAAAAGAACTGAGTCTTGGTACAAAAATTGTGAAATTCTAATTTCATATAGGAGCAACTACGAAATTCAGCCTATGTTTTTTATTGAAATATCGGCATATATAAATCATCTTTTGTTTCATTTAAGTTATTCTGTACCAAATAAAAAGTAGGGAATCTATTGAGCAGCGTTCTATCTATATGACATCACTACATATCTCATGAAAGAAAAATATGGTGACTTGAAAACGCTCGTTGCACCTTTAACTTCAGACCTGGGGAGTTCAGTCCAGTCATATTCTTCTGTATGGAAGTTAGGATATATGTAATTTAACATCATAATGTTACGAGCCACTGAAATGTTTTAAAAAACAGCATTTTCATTCAGGATCATGATATACGCAAACATTGCTTGGGTCATCTTTCCCTGTACCCCATTTACCAAATATTAGAAATTAGTATGCATCTGGTGTGCAATTACGCAGCTAGAGTAGTTGGGTACCACCAAACACGACACAATACGCAAAAAAAATATTGGGTTAACTCGTCAAGGAATACTCTTTTTTGTTTAAAGCCATTTTAACAACTATTTTTTGTCACTTCAGCTTTCTTCTTGCATAATAATAATATGGGATGACTTTTTCGGTTGATAACAGATATTTGATCTAGGCTCGGGCAATATTTTCTGTTATCAACCTCAGCCATCCAATAATATTATTAAAAACAGGTGTAGGTGAACTTTTGTATTTCCAGAGATCACTGGAGTGGAACCATCATCAGGTAGTTTGGAAGGAGGAAACCCGCTCACCGATATATGGAAATTATTTTATGCATTAGCGAACAAAATCATGTTGGAGGTAGGTACTGTAAAAAGAAAATAGAGATATGAATCCATTCATAAAACTTATCCAATAATAAAAAATTGTCACATGGGCCACTGTAAAAAATTGTGGAATTCTTACAGATACAACTGAATTTGCGCATTCAGAAGATTAGGTTAAGGGTTAGGGGTAGGTGATATAAAAATCTCAACTTTTGGGTGGGGGGACGTCTGGGTGGATTGAGGTTGTGGATCATGAAATGCCCCTTTATTGGCCCTGGCCTGACATTGATGGAGCAAAAGGCAGTGTGAGTGCCATCCGCTGTTGCTCGGCTAGTGGAAAACTGCATTGCTTGGTGATTTAAAAAAAAAAATCAAGGCAAGTTTCTGTGCCAAACACCATGAACAGTGTTCAACATTGGTTGTGCCCATCAAACATCAGGAAAAATAATTAGGAAGCAGGGGTCCATAATCTTTTCCGGGAGGAAATGGAAATGGGCTAGGTGCACGCAAATTTGGGGAAATAAAAAAATGTTGCGCTCAGTCGAAAACATTGGCCCCTTCCCTCATTATCATTCTGTAAATATCTATTTTTATGTTTTTCACCTATGTGAAAGGAGCAAATTTACTACAAAAAGCGAATTTAAACTTGATTGTCTCATTTCCAAAATTTTTGAACTACTCATTTGCCATAGCATAGAGGGGATTCAAAATCTCTATGGGGAGTTAGTTAACTGTTTTAGAGATTACTGGTAAACTGCAAACAGCCACACCAAGATTTAAAATATCGCTATTGCTCATGTCATTTATTAGTCTAAATTTCTTTTTAAGTATGTTGTATGTAGTGGTAAACATTCACGGTGCCCATTCACTTGTAAATGTGTACCAATCTTCACCCTTACCTATAATAAGCTATGCAAGATTTAATTCATATATTGGCTTTAATTTTTGTCCTCAAATCCCTTAGGTGTACCAGTGACAGCCCCAGAAATCTCTGATTAAGTCATCTTATGTACAATAAACAAGGCTCTGATGCCAAAAAAAAAAAAAAAGCACATATCTGGAAGTCGGGGAATGGTGGGAGATATGGTCAAACTTGGGACAAGAGGTAAGAATGCTTGGCCCTTGAGAACACGCATGAATTATTTTGCATTTGTGACACTAAAGCGGCACTGGCACATTTCACAAAATATGAAATTTCTTCCAATTTGCTCTCAAATGCTTAGTCTAGGCCATTGGAAGAAACAGAGATATATTTACACATAAAACAACATACCCCAAAACCGATAAGGACATTGATATGAGGTAAAGGGACATCCAGGTAAGGGAATTGTAGGCCAACTTTAAAGTTTGAGGAAACTTTAATCAACAAATGTGTGTATTACATGACATATTTTGACTGTGACTCATGAACACCAAAACCCAAAGGTAGAGCACCGACCAAACAGTGTGCATAGAGTGAGGAAACATCCGTTGGTGGTCTTGTGTTAAACGCCACTTTTCGTCGTCTGATGAATTTAACGTCGCCGGCGACGTGTAAATTATAAAATCTTTTCTGTTTTACCCATAAGGAAGCTGATTTGGTATCAATCAGTTTGGGTGAGGGCTTTTGTATATAAAAAGCCCTTACCAACCATGCAAAATATCGATTTGAAAAATCTTGAGGCCCGCACTATTTTCAAATGTGCCAGTGTCTCTGTAATGTACTTGTAAAAATCCTATAAATGGGCCCGGTAAGAACTTCATACAGCTGCGTGAAATGCCATTGCGTTGGAGTCACATGGCAAAATTTAAACAGCAGTAGCCGCCGTAGTCAGGCAGCAGAAAATATTGTTTTGCCACTTTACTAATAACATTGCAATTGACATGATGACATTATTTGGTCACAAAATGCACCAAAAAAATGCAGGACTATCAACTATCCATGTATCTTAAAACCTTCAGATATGGTTGTTTTCAATGAGAGTGACTAAACACTCCTGGACCCACCTATACTTCCCATGGCATCCGCTTACAATATGCCCCCACAGCGTTTTTTTGTCATGTAAGCTTAGGTGGGAATTGAAAATTCTAGTAGTAGTAGTTTAATAGAATAAGGGTAGTCCGATAGAACATGAAAGTGAGCTTTAGGGATTTTGTTTCCTTGTAGTTATTGACAATTTGATAATAAGTATAGAATTGTGGGCTACCAGCATATCTGGTAGGACCACTTAAAGGGATAAAAACGGCGATCTGCTGATCCGAAACAAAAAAAAAAAAAATCACAAACTTCATGAAAATATTTTGATATTTTTGGTCCCGCCGAACGCGTTTGAAACAGGGACTATGAACCTTTATCAGGTCATTAGTCTGTTCGTGTCAAAATGTTAACCCACGTTGTAAACGATTTATCTGGAGTTCTGTAGTGCATCATGATGTACCTTGGTGGAAAGAAGCGGGTGATAGTTTCCTCGACCTGGATTAAATTGTGGCCATAAAATTTTAAATTTAAGTATCTAATTTGCATAATTTACGAGAATTTTCCTGCAAAGCCTGTTGTAGCACGTTTTCTTGAGTTCCGTAAGGCGTACAATGATGTAACTTGATGGAAGGAAGCGGGCTGAAGAATTCTCGACCCTGATTAGATTTTGGGCATAATTTCGGCGGGCCAAATTGAGTATGCAAATGAGCTAATAATAGCAAAAATTCAGCATAATTGCTATATTTTTGAAATGGTCCATCAGATACTCCCAAATCCCTGCACTGCATGAAAGCCTATCATAGGGCACACAACATCTTTTTTGGCTGCAATTTGAAAATTATAGTGAATAGTGGGCGTAGGTATGCAAATGAAGGTGCTAATTAAATATGGCTAAATTGCTGTTCGTCTGAATCTGTACATCGATAGGCAAAATTCCTTCGCTACATGAGACTACTATGCCATAGGGGCAGGGGGGTGGGGTGGTTGGGGAGGGTTGGGTATTGCGGGGGTGTTGGGGAGGGGGTGGGGTGTGCGGTGTGGGGAAGGGGTTATGGTTGGCAGGAGGCAGCATGCAAATGTTTGGCAGAATGTTGCAGTCAAAGGCAAAGGGTGTTGGGGAGGGGGGGTGAGGGGGGGTGTTTCATGTGTTGGGGAGGGGGGTGTTGTCGGGGTGTTTGGGATGGGGGTGTGGAGGGGTGGTTGGGTGAGGGGGTGGGGAGGTTATGGGGTGCTTGGGGGGGGTGAGGGTGTTTGGGAGGGGGTAGGTGTTGCGGGGTGTTGGGGAGGGGAGTGGCGGGTTGGCTGGGTTTGGGAAAGGGGAGGCGTGTTACAGGGTATTGTGGGGGTTGGTGTGTTAAGGAGGGGTGGGGTGTTGCGTGGTTTGGTGTTGCACAGTGGTGTTGGGGAGGGGGTGGGGTGTTGGGGATGAGGGTGGGGTGTGGGTATGGGGTGGGTGTTGTGGGGTGTTGGTAGGGGGTGGGGTGTTGTAGTTGCATTTATTCGCATGTTAGTGATCGAGACCCCTCGCCCCTCCCAAAAGCACCCCAGAGAAATTGTTATAAACGAAATGTTTGTATTCTGGAAGACATCTACACAGATGGCAACATCTCACATCCATCTAGATAAGGATAATATCGCAAATCGTGAAAATTTCCCGAGGAGTGAGACAAGGAGATACATTGTCACCAAAGGTATTTGCAGCAACTATGGAGGCTATCTTCAAAAAACTACCCTTGGAGGAAAGAGGGATCATTGATGGGTGAAAATTAACATATCTCTGATTTGCAATGATGTGGCCCTCATACCTCACGTAAAGGACATGGCAACACAACTAAAGTTGTTCCGCTTTATGTGGTATTTTGTATAGTTCAAATCACCGGCCGCATTATCCACTAAGAATGACCAATTTTAGATCGTTCTAAAACAATTTTAGTTTCTGCTAATTAACAACTGCATTAAAACAAATGCCCTTTCTTTTAAACCAACATTAATTAATGAAATAACCAAGATACATTGTAATAGTTATTAAAGGTGGCTTGTTCCGATTTATGTGTACTGTGTTCTCTATAACTTGATATCCTAGTCCTGGCACTTGGAAACACATACCAACCCCCATCAAGTAGCCGTTGGGAAACAAACTTACGTTTTTGATGGTAGACGCAATAATTCATGTTGCAAAGCCCTATTCAATATGTGCTAATAAAAGTGGTTAACCCAAACGGCGTTTTTTTTGTTTAATATCTTAATAAAATGGATTCGATGGCTCAATTTCAGGACGACAATGAGAAAAGACGGCCTTTCATCTGATATCAAAACGATACTACGTCCGGGTAAATCCGGGGGGTCCCAAAGACGATCGGAACACGGCCCCCTTAATCATGAGAGTCAAAAGTGGGACTAAATATCTAAAGAAAAACAAGTACAGTACAAACTTCAAAACAGAGGATATTATTACTATCGAAGATCAAGAAATAGAGAGAGTGATAATCAAATACCATGGGTAGACACTGAAAATGAAAGATTGTACAATGGAAGAAGTATTGAGACGGGATAAAATCAGGATGGAGTTGCTTTGGAAGACATAAAGGGATTCTTTGCAACAAAAAAATGTTCCTATGTCACTGCGAAGGAGAGTCTATAATGAGTGCGTTCTGCCCACATGACATATGGTTCAGAAACATGGTCAACAACCAAATACCTTGAAAAAAAGTCAATCGCCCAAGAGCAATGGAAAGGCAATGCCTGGCAAATCCCTTCGTGATAAGTCAATGTTACAACAACCATCAGACTCAGACTGGAATTACAGAATGTTTTATTAAAAATAAAACAATTAAAATGATATGGGCTGTGCATGTTGCCCGTAGAAATGACAACAAGTGGACGAAAAGAATGTTGGAATGGCAGCCAAGGATGGGAAAAAGGAGGAGATGGAGGCACAAGAGGAGGTGGAGAGATTGCTATTACGGCATACATTGGTACACACATGGGCGAGACTAGGCAAAGCTAGGTTACTTTGAAAGAACATGAGGAGGTCTAACATTCAGCATTGGATTGACATAGCCTAGATAGATAAATAGATAGACAGACGACAGACAGTGATCGAGACATTTGGCGGGGGGACCTATTTTATGGCTCGCGTAATAGATGTCGTCTGTTGAACTGGCATCGATGTGTCGAACATAAACCTGCAAGTTGTTGGCTTTGAAATCTGTGTATTAAAGCAAGGCAGTACTATGTTATCTAATTCTCAATTTTGACGATTAAAGGTGTGGGTCAACTCAACTTAAGACGTGAAATCCCCTGACAGGATATACTACTGGCATACTGCATGCCTCACGCGGATACTTCAGATAGGACGGGGTGTAGTATAGGGTATTTGCCTCAAGCTTGCTTCGAGGTCACGGGTTCATTCCTGTTAGCCCACTCACTGGAATTTAATCAGGTAATCAGAGTAATAAATTCTGGATTTAATCTCATATAAGAACTTTGATTAATTAGAATTTGCTCTCCCCATGGTTCATTTGAATGTGGGCAAATAACCATATTGGAGGGGACTTTAAACATCAATTCCTGAACCAGAAAGAGTAAAGTTCCCCAGTCCATAACATCGGATAATTGGAATCTTAACTCTGCTGAATGCTATGACTTGGAAGAAGGGATTGAGAGTAAGGGTGTGAAAGTAAACCTCGGGATGACAAAAGTGGTGTGGCGCTGTGGAAGGGAATTATTAGTAAAACTTTGGATTGGACTACTACTGATAAAACCAATGATTCTGAAATATCCTGTGTGGAAATAGACCGTGTGTATGTTTTATATTTCATTCACTATCTTCTTTCTTTTCCTCTCTCACACTCTCCGTCTCGGATTGTTGTTTTTCACTCTCAGTCTCAGTGCTGCTGATTGGGATACCAATTCCAGCCTCTACTCAGGACCTCAAGTTCAGACTGTAGCTAAATCACCTGAGAGTGTTGACGATGGATTTGTGGCCAGATTAAGGATATTTTGTTCCCTCCGCGGGATTGGGACTATAGCTTCTAATTAACTAGTGACGACGTCTCACAACTGTTGATGGATACAACAGGAAATGGGACAAATTGGTAGCATAAAATGTGTTGCCTTGAGTTTGCTCAGGGCCAAAACTAAGAAAGAAACACTATTGCTGTTGTATTTGTAGTATGTCGCGTGTTGCATTTTGGTGTAGACTTTACACTAAATTGATTATGTAGCTAAGTCTATCTACCCCTTAAATTTGTTACTCTATTTATATTGACCCATGGGTTCTCAAGTAGGTTTGAGTTTGGGTATCAAACTTGGACAATTTGACCATTTGGAGGAATTGGCCTGATTTTCCAACAAATTTGGTGGAAAAATGACCCTTTGTATACAAAAGGAATGAGAATGGGTCATTCCTATATAAGTAGGCTGAAGTAAGCAAATATATTTAAAGAGAGATAATCCAATTATAATAATCTCGGGGACAAAACCACATTTAAAAACTTTGGTGTTAATATAATCGGGCATTATAATTTCTTAAAACAAATGGCGCGCGTGCTGAATTGCATATCAGATCACGTAAGGGTTCGTCACCACACGTCCGGGTTTACGTGCGCAGAGATAGAATTTAGCGTGCATAACGTGTCCTGTAGATAAGTATTAAATCCGTATTTGTCAGTATATTGGCCCAGCGGACTATAAAACACCCCTTTTTTTAAAGAGAATGTGAAATGGAAATAGTCCAACTCGGCATAATTATATAATCCACTGATAATCTGAATCACTGTCTTTGTCAAAATAAGCCCCCTTGACGATGAAACATTAGAGCGCGATCGTGAGTGACTTCGTGTTGTAGTTGGCAAATTTTATCTTTGGTACCTTGTTTGTGATCATCACGTGGTGGATATATGTAGTTATTATAACCTTCGTATACACGTGGCTAAGGATAAAGAAAAAAGTACCTGTAAACCAAGGGAGTTAAAGGAATATCCTGTTAGATCAGGGGAAGTCTGTCCACCGAAAAGGAGAGCTTCAGGTAGGAGAATGATAAGAATCTCAAGGATACAAGTAATATTCCACACACGGTTTCAAAACCACTTGAGTTATCTACCGAGCGTGAAGCTGGGCCATCAAAAGAGGGCAGAACAGAAGTTACGGGCGAAGCCGACACCGGCCGTTCCTGGAATGTTACGTGGCCGTTCCCATCTCTATCTAACTCAGAAACTCCCCCTTCGTGCGGATAAGAGTGGTATCGTCCGCTAACATCTCGAACATCGCGAGATGGAATTGCCTAAAAATAGTTGCCACGAACATGGCACCGAGTCGAGCCGTATAGTGGGGCGTATCGTCCCGCGACATTCGCCTATTCTTCCGGCTGTGCAGCGAATCGTCAGGGCTCCGTATGGACGAGCGAATTTTGACCAAAGTTTCGCCGCCGGTAGTGGTGTTAATGTTGGCAGTGTAAGCGTACACTGAGCAGATTTTAGATGAAAGTCATGATCATGGTGTTCAGAAATCCGATCGGAAGATTCGAGTAATAATGTACAGGCCCCGTATTCACCTAAAGCTCCGGCTTTGAATGATGATCTAAAGCTTTTGGGCATGTTTAAAAATGATAACGTGGGTATAGCCCAGTACCTGAATACTGGCAGAGCATTTGTACCAGACATTTAAACAAAAGAAGAAGGAAAAGTTTTAATGAGTACAGAAAGAATATAAGCCTCAAGAAAACATAAGTCTTTCACCAAAGGGCCAAGGCTTAATAGCATGGTGTACAGGGAGGATCCCAGGGGCTATGTTGTGGGAAAGCTAAAAGTTTTCTTGAGACACAACATAAATTCGCTGCAGTCACAACCCTCTAATGAGGGCAATTGAAATGGTACAGTTCTGAGCCCGAGATTTGACGACGTCAGTGTTGAGTCAACTTTCCCATCATAATTTGTTTGACTTTTCTGGGTAGTGCTCAGTCCACATGGCTATGCAAGCAGGGAGTCATTAGACCTCATTGTCGCTTGAGAAAGACAGGATGTTTGTTTAATAAGGATGTACCAGTAACTGAGTACTTCGGGGGACGAAGCAGAGAAATCTATCAAGGAAATGAAGTCCGTGACAGATCTCAGATGCGCAAATCTACTTTCGAGATAAGGAATCAAACAAACAAGGATTACAAGTAGTGGCAAAGGATATGGTTCTGAACCAAAAGAGATGTTTTTCAACAAGAGCCATCAAAAGGCAGGGCATCCATGGTTGCACAATAGCTATGATCAAGGGGATCAAACAAAAAACAGCTCCTACAGGGATGCAGGTTCCCAACCTGGTACAAGAAGAAACAAGTCAAAAGAATGGTGTAACAAGTTCAGCAGGATTGCTGAACATGCAGTAACAAACAGGTGGCAGGGGATCACCAACGATCAGTTTATTTTGGAAACAATCCAAGGTTCCACATGGAGTTTTTCGCCACACCGAATCAAAAAGTGGCACCAATTACGGTAGTGAAGATTCTGCCAACACAAGATTTAAGCAAGAAGAGATAGACAAACTTCGGTCAAAAGGTTGCGGTTTCAGTTGCCAGCCCCATGTCAAGGCCAGTTTATTTCGCGCCTATTTTTAGTTCCAAAGAAGACTGGGAGATCTTCGACTGTAATAAATCTTTAGCCCATTGAACAAATCATTGTAAAAAAGCATTTCAAGATGGAAAACTTGCAGAATGCGAGATTCAGTTGATACGGAAGGGCGAGGTCATGGTGACACTGGATTTAAAGATGAT
The DNA here is from genome assembly GCA_023653785.1 of Ophioderma brevispina. Taxonomy (NCBI): domain Eukaryota; kingdom Metazoa; phylum Echinodermata; class Ophiuroidea; order Amphilepidida; family Ophiodermatidae; genus Ophioderma; species Ophioderma brevispina. The sequence continues at coordinate 4,209 of JAMKCH010040707.1, read as the reverse complement.
TATTTGTCGGATACCGATTGACACAAGCAACATCGGAAATTCTTCGATTATTTGGAAAGCCAAGTTCTACAGTTTTCCGCTCTACTCTTTGGTCTGACAAGTGCGCCGCCGAATTTTCACAACAGTATTTAAAGCCAGTCATGGTGGCACATGGAGACAAAGGGGGATAAGATTGCCTAATTGATATAGACGATGTTACTATAGTAGCGTTACTCGGCAGAGGCAGAGGAATGCGACGAACAATCAGCGAGGTTCGCAGTGGAGTTTCTTTCGAACCTCGGATTTCTTGTAAATATGGAAAAGTCATGTTAGTTCCGAAAACTCGGACAGAGTTTCTCGGTTTTCTGCTTAGATTCAAGGAGGATGGAAATCTTCTTACCGCAGGCCAAAATTGTGAGCATTTTAACCCAAATAGAGTCGCTGCATTCGACGGTTCGTCCGACAGTTCGTCAAGTATCAAGCACAGCCCAAGGCTTGATGATATCAACCAAATGGGCCGTTATGCCAGCAGTCATTTATTGTCGTTTTCTACAAAGGATTTGAATCGTCTCTCCAGAAACTGGAGAAGAGAAAGATACACGAGTTCATGAGATAAGGGCCTACAGGCTCGACAGGAGCTTCAGTTATGGATCAAAAAATTTAAACACTTGAACGGCAAGGCAATGATGCTGCCTCAACCAAATATAATCATAAACCAGATAGCCTCCATTGAAGGGTGGGGAGCTGTATGTCTAACAACCGGCCAGAAGACCAATGGAACTTTGGTCGAAAGAGGAGCAATACACTATAAATTGTCGCGCGGCTCATGACTGTCTGGTTTGCAGTGGAGTCACAGGTCAACACCTTTCCCGGCATACATGTGCATCTTCAAATGGACAATTTCCACAGCTGTGTCATATGTGAACAAACAGGGCGGCACTCGATCGTGCCCCAGAGATTGCCATGCCAAGAAAAGTGGGGAAGGCTCTTCGCCATCAGATTCAATTATCTGCCAGCGTATCTTCCGGGTATCAAAATGTAACAGCAGACAGTTGTCGCGATCCTCAATTACAATCTCGAGTGGTCACTAAATCAAGAGAAATTTTAGCGAGCTCGTTTGCAGCTAAAGTTAGTCCCTCAAGTGGACCTTTTCGCATCGAGGCTCAATGCCCAAATTCACAAGTTCGTTTCTTGGAAACCCGACCCTCTGGCATGGAAGGTAGACGCTTTCTCCATTACGTGGGAAAATTATGCTATAAGCATTCCCACCATTTTGTTAATTAAGGAGTTATTGCAAAATGTGCACACCGACAAGGTGTCAAGAATGTTATCAATCGCTCCAGTATGGCAAACGCAAACCTTGGTTCCGAGGTTACATAAGCATGCTAATTCACCGGCCCATTATACTTCCAAAAATTTGCAATCTTCTTCAACTTCATCACTCAGGAGGAAACAGATCCTCTGAAGTCAAATGAGACTTGGCAGGTTGGCTTGTAGTCCGCACGACCACTATCAGATCAAGGAATTTCTGGCGAGGCAGCCGAGCTTATTCTAGCCTCATGGAGATCAGGTACAGAACAACAATACTCTGGAGCTTGGAAAAACATGGGTTCGCTGTGTAAAAGAGAAAAGTAATCCGCTTTCAGCATCGTTAGGGACAATTCACAATTTCTGTCTTCTTTATTCAAGGAGGGTTTGGGTTTTTGTCTTATTCACAATAAATACTTACCGCTCTGCCATTCAATGAATAAGTGTATTGACGGGTGTTTTTTTTGGTATTGGTAGTCACTATTGGATTTTTAAACGGCCATGAAAGAATGTTCAACAAACGTCCTCCAGTTCCTCGTTACATTGTTACTTGGCCGGTGGAGAAAGTCCTACGTTAGCATTTAACTCTTGATAAATGCCTGGTATGATGAGATTTCTTTTAATTAAAGCTACTAACTGAAGACTGCAATGTTAGTTGCATTGTTGGCGACCGAAGTGAGGCAAGTGCTGAATTATCACTGAATTTATGTCTAAGGATATGGAAGGATACCATTTCTTAGTATCAAAACCCACAAGTGCTCGCGCCCAGGGCGTGGAATTAAGCAAATTGCTTTGCCAAGATATATTAAAGATAGACGTGTCTGTGTGGTACGTTGTTTGGGATAAATATTAAAAGCTTACCAACAGTATTAGGTTGACCAAGCACCTGTTTATTCATATGTTAAACCTATCGTGTTGCAAAGGCCACTATAGCAAGGATGGAATAAATTTGTTATGCAAAGAGCTGTGGATAGAGTGTCATTTTCCACCCACACTTACCAGATCAGCGTCAACATCCGCTGCTTTTCAGCAAGGAGTGTCAGTACCGAATTTGAAAAAAGGCTGATTGGTCTAATGCTAGTGTGTTTCATCGTTTCTACAAAGGCCGAAAGGTGCAAAAAGATTTTTCTTCAGGCCATCCTGTCTATGAAATAGGTGAATTTGAAAATCAAGGCATTTAATAACCTTATGCAAGAAACAAGTTATGCAAGATAATTGTTAATTATGCAAAGGTAGACTTACCTGCAGGACGATTTTAATTATCTTGTGAATCTTGTTCCGAAGTAGATGGGGCACACCACTAAGGTTTTGGTGTGATATTTCTTTACGGCGTCAAAATTTTTTGTTTACACTCAACCCTGCTCAGATGGCATGAGGGATTTGAGGGTTATTTTGACCAGACAGTGATTCAGTTCAGTTTCTGGGTTTGCTCATTGGCGCCGGGTCATTGCAAAATATTGCTGAACCCTGGATGGATTATAAAAAGACTACTAAAAAATTACTGGTTTACACTGATTTGTTTAATTAGTGTTGTGGTTTGTATATTTTGTACTGTTGGAGTTATTGGTAGTGGCGTTGTTTGCGTTTTGCGGATGTTGATCGCTAGTTGGGTTTGTTGTACAAGCTTGTTCTGGTTTTAGGTGTTGAAGTAGTTGTTGGCGAAGTTGGTTTGTTTTGGGCATTCAGTGAGATCGTGAACATGTTGACATTTTATATCTTGATCGCAGTAGGCGATGTTAAAGTGATCGATGATTTGTCTGGCAGGTTTAGCTTGTAGCTTTGATTCTCCTTCTGTTGATAGTGATTTGAGTCCGTCTTGGTATTTTTGAGTGCGTTGGTTGCTTGCCGTTGTAGTAATGATTTGTGAGGGGAAAAGTCTCCAAAGTTACTGATTGTGACTGTGTTGATTGAATTTGAGCTTGCCATCTGTATGTGCTGTTTGTTGGAAGGTGGGCAGAGTGCAGCAGTGGGATATATATGGATGCCGGTTGGATTTATTTATTCTCTTTAAAAAAAAAGGGGTCTGTTTATAGTCGGGGGGCCACAATACTGACAAAATACGGATTTATTACCTTATCTACTTCGGAACAAGGTTCTACAAGATAATTAAAATCATCCTGCAGGTAAGTCTGACTTTGTATAATTAACAATTTTGTTTAAGAATAATGTGACCAAGAGTAAACCTACTATAAGGTCATATGTTGAATAACCTTGGCCCCAATACCAAGTTCATCCATATTTCAAACCCATATTGATAAAAGAATCCTGTGCAAAAATTGGGGGACCAAAATGAGGGAAACTTTTTTGCTCATAACATCCAAACTAAGCCTTTTCGCCTAAGATTCACATGGTAAATGAGAAAAATAGTAACTTTTTTTTTTTTTCTTTTAGAGGGGCAACAAAATTGTGGCCATTCCAATACCATTTGGCTATTAGCAATCGGGTTATAGACCTTTCTTTTCTGATTTGTTGCTTCAATTGGTTAAGTCTTTATAATTTTCCTAACATTGAAATTTAACATAATAATATAATTTAGAAAAAGAGAAAGAAATAAAAAGTTCCAAACAAGGGCATTCATTAAAGTGGACTAAATAAAAATACATTAGTACATTGTACCCCATGATCCACTGCGTATCATGTTTTTTTTGTGTGTGTGTGTGTGTGGGGGGGGGGGTAATGGAATAAAGCACATGATACATAGAAGATGCAAAGGGCATAATGATTAATAGAAAAAAGTAGGGTAGAATTATTTATGGCAGTAAGTAAGAACTTTTCTTGTCAGATTTCAAAAGTTGAGGAAACAAACTGGACTGACTGTGCCAGCTGAGGTATACTTTGTGGACTCCATTTCTTATGTTTTGCGTTATTCTGTCATGAGGGTCTATTTGGCGACTTTCTAATTTTGCTACTGTTTCATTTTTG
>JAMKCH010040706.1:0-27878 GCA_023653785.1 Ophioderma brevispina | reverse complement strand
TTCGCATGAAAAGTGCGTTTGGAAAGTGAAGATTGCATGTAGCGCAAATTATGGCCGCTCAGCAGCCATATCGTCGACTTTTTTCGACTAGTCGTGCCGCCGTCCTGAGAATTGTTGGATATGCCCCTGGCTCAAAATGCATTCCCCTTTTAAATACCTTTCCTCGGATACATATCCTGGCTGAAAAATTAACTTTCCCCAGATATTTTCTGAATTACACCAAGCTCAGACAAGCCTCTCTGGTGTCCAAAAGAATATGGTTTTGGGTTTTTACGCATAAAGGGGTAATAATAGCATCAATTACTTGTTTAGGGTATGGAGAAAGACAAATACTTGTTTAGGGTATGCAAAATTGCGCTACTGATACTTGTTTAGGGTAGCTAATTGCGCTGCTGATACGTGTTTAGGGGTGACAATTCAAGCTTCAAAAATACGTATTTAGGGTGCTTTTTGTGATTGCTTGGACATGGATGATACCCCCTTGTCATTGAAAAGTGCCCCCCCCCCCCCCCCCCCCCCCCCCCCCCCCCCCCCCCCCCCCCGTGATAGTGATATAAATATCAGTCATGTCAGTCGGACTGGGCTTAAAGGGTCAATTCGCTCGTGGCGAAAGAGGACCTCTCAGACGAAAATCTTGAATATTCACTGTTGGTAACCCACGCTTTAGAAAGGGTGGGTTTCAAAAATTCTAAAAAGTGGTAAAAGGGTGGGATACTATTTTATTGCTATAAAGGGTGGTTTTGTAAAAAGGGTGGGTCAGAAATAAAAAGGGTGGGTTCTGATATTAAAATGCAAATTACTATCTGTGCAATCATGTTTGCCATGATGCATCCCAATTTGAAAATAAAGTGTCATAACATCCAACAAGTTAGGTTCCCCTTAATACAAATGCATTTTTTGTGGGCAAAGTGGATTTTAATTGACAAACAAAAAATTTAAAATTATCTTACTCTGTACGTTATCTACACAGAATTGGTAAAAACAAACAATGGATGTCACAGCTGTAGTATTTTCAATGAATTATAAAAAGGGTGGGTTATTACTTTTCAATATAATGGGTGTTTTCATAAAAAGGGTGGGTTACAAACACCACTGCCAACTATGATATTTATACAAATGCTGCAATACTTGCACCAACCTGTGCGATCTTCTTCTTGTATTTTTCTCATCCTTTGTAGGCCTATCTCTAAGACTAAGTAAACCGACACTGGAAGTGTAACTATTTAACAAATTTTGTGCACGCAAACTCCCAAGTCAAATGATCAAATGTGTTGTTGCTCTGAAATAGCAGTTCTCCAGTGTTGCTAACAAAAATTCAGTTAGGCATGGTGGGGAAAAATGTAGCCCAATCATTGGTTTCTATTGTGACAAACAGGGTTCACATTAGTGTGCGTTTTTGCGTCTATGACGCACTTTTCCAAAGGTGGATGCACTTTGGTCTAGATAGAGTAAAAGTTTGCGTCTGTGTGTGGACGCAAAAATATAGCCACTTAAAACTATACAAAATCACGGAGTTTGCTCTGGCACATGGTCACAATATTGTATCATTTTCACTCAAACAAATAATTATTCTGTTACTATTAAATACATGTAGCAAATCTGTGAAAATAAATATAGGTTTAAAATTGACTGTATTTACGTCTTTTTATTTAGTTCACTAACCTCTCTAACCGTCCCAAAGGGTATTCAAGATACTCCAGTTCCTTTGGAGTTTAAGGGTCATCAGGGTAATTACTTTACAATATGCCCAGTCTAGGTTTTGGAATTGGATGTGTATGGATTGTTTGCAGTCATTAAATTAAGTATTACAACAGTGCTCAAACCTTGACACGCATATAATTTAAAGTTGACGCACTTTTCAACCTCAGGGAAACAAATTTGCGTCCCAAGTAGACGCACTTTTTCAAAACCTAGTGTGAACCGTGGTGACAAAAAACACAGCTCCGCCAAAAGCAGCGAAAGCGACATAGGAACCTCAACAGCTGCGGCGACAGGTGTGATCTTAGCTGAGCAGCGCGATGGATTGTGTTGCAAAGAAGCTGCATAATGTGACGTCAGGCTTATCAACGATAAACAAAATGTCCGGCGTGTCTGCAATATTGTTGTGATTTCTTACTGCTCAAAACTTCACGAATTTACACTACCACTGAGTCCAGAAAATTAATTCTAAGGACTTTTTAACCCAGTGGAGAGTCCTAGTGGGCGAACAAGTACCCTTTACGAAGCCAATATTTCTGAACGTAAACAATGGACCAACTTACGTGCTCTTCAAAATTCCTTTTTAGAAAGTACTTACAGTTTCCTGAACGTCCCCAGCGACAGTAGTAAAGCCACAGTAGCAATTCTATGAATAGTAACTATGTCGAATTGTTAGAGTAACATGCCGAAAATGCAATGAAATACTTACCCAAGGTACTGGCACACGCTGCAGTCTCACGTTGATCAATGTGGTTGCTACTGCTTTCGTTTACCATCCGGGAACGCGCTGTCAAAATTTGCATTTGACTGTTGAGCATATGCAAATCGTATTGTTGTTGCTGCGCAGAGTTAAAATTAGCATCCAGGCACGTTGGCACAGCGAAGGTGCGATGCAGTCGCCGCCATTGGAAATACCATTTTCACAGAAATGACAATTTAGAGTACAAACATCTTTCTAAAGTTCTTTTAAATTTAACGTAACACTCGAATATGAAATCTTTTACTGATAAATTCACTGCGTCTCTTGTACAGAATGATTTACAATTCTGAGCTAGACTGCTAACCTGTGATGTCGTTGCTTAGCACAGTGAGTGCTTGGTGGACCGTTCATGCTTTTGTTTTTTCCCCCTTCTGTAGTCTGAATATTCGCAATCACCTTAAAGCTCCAAACAGAGCATTGTTGAACGAACGTGAAAATTGCACACGGGGATCGGAGGACTTGTCGCAGGCGATACGCCATATGACATGACGCTATACGGCCAGTGGCCATAGAGCGTTTGTTTCCAGATTATACCCTCAAGAGACAATGAGAGATGTAACACAGCCGCGGCCTGCGGATAGAATCGAATAGAAAGCGAACGAACAATTGCCGATTTTTCCAGTCAAACGTAAGTTATCGCCTGATAGTAAAGACCCCACAGTGCCTTAGGTTACATTAACCCTATGATATAGCTCAATTGGGCATATGTGTGACCAAACGTCTGCATGCATTATTGCCTCTTGGAAAATGTACATAAGTTTTGTTCCGCAACACAAGTTGTTCTTTACTATGGGATACAACCCAGGTTGCGGTACCGAAAAACTAGGAGAGAGCTATATATTGCACCAAAGGAGAGAAATTTGGACGGCAATGTCTCAAAAATGTTGGTTGGTAAAATGAACTTTCTAATTCTAAATTTTAGAAAGTTTCTCACGGATGGCCATAGCGTTATGAAAGTGTGAGACGAAGACTACCACTGTCCACTAGACACTGAAACATGCCTGTGAAGTCACTTTAAGTTTGCACTTCACTTGCAAGAGTTTTGCATTGTGGTCATGACTTGCAAGCTCCAGTTATAGGGCGCTTGCACGGCAGTCAATAGGTATCTTGGCCAAGAGCGCTCCAGAAAAACCCAAGAATGCAGAGAATACAAGGAATCACTGTAGAAATAGCTGAAGGTTCAGGTAATAGTTGCATGTATTGTTGTATTCCTCTCATGCTTGGTTGATTGGAGGACAAACAAAAGTCCATTTCACATTTAATTTAGCTCTGTGCAAGGGACCTATACGTATCCAGATATTTATTTGCTCTCAATTGCGCCTCAGTCACGACCGTCCGCACGCACTTCTGCCTCAGCCTAGCAACAAGTTGAACAACAACAGCTAATTTAGATCAACCAATCACCGTCGCGTGTAACGATCCAAAACTAGGCGCGTATGTGGAGTTGCGTACACCGCAGCACACGCGTTAGCAATGGCAATATACCCAGCACGACGAAAAACAAAGAGAAAATAAATACTGGACAAGAGATACTGCAGTGGCAGTGCCGGGGGAGGGGGGGGAACCTCATATATGAAAGTGACGGGAGCTAGGGCTGTCTACTCATCAGATCACTTGCCGGTGTCAGCCTAGCAATAACACCAATTTTCAAAAATTGAAGAAAATAAGGAAAGTTATATCATTTTAAAGCTCTTAAAGGAGAAAATCAATGCTACAATTTATTTATCTCTACTCCATTGCGTTTTTTAAATAGGAGTATGACTTGTTTTGAAGGATTCCGATTTTTGGAATTTCTGTGCCACTGCTGTTTGCATTTTTATACTTGGTAATTTTTTTAAAGAGTAAACAAAAATTAGTTAAAAAAAGGAAAACATGTAAACCCAGGTACTTTTAGCTATAATATAGGCTATGTCATACGTAGCAAATTAGAGTAGGAAAACCCAATGTTCTCATAAACTAGTCTTCATGTCTTGTCCAATTCTTTGAAACTCGCAGGTATGAAGGTAATGACATTTCATTGACAAGTTATTTGTGTGTGGATTTTGAAAATTTGATCAGGTGTTGCGTTTGGGGCATTTTGTTCGTACTTTTGTGTTTTTGGCATGAATTTGTGTTGGTAGGCAAAGATTATGTGTGAATTGTCTGTTGTCCACAATGTGATGCAGCTGTGTGAAAGCTGAAGCATTGCATTATCAATGTGGCCTAGGAAGGCATTGAATTTGCAGCCTAGTCTGATAATTACTTGGCAATAAATTTCATGCTTATATAGGTAGATGATAGTTATTGTTGCCCGAAGGGTAGTTTGTTATTGTTTTCCCACCAATATCCTCCCCAGTGTCTAAAGTTCCATGTGCCTTGTACCCATGTGACTGTGCATCATTCCCAGTTGCCCTGAAGATAGTGCTTAGTTATGCAAGTCGCTTCACGAATGCAATGTTCACACGTTTCAAAAGCACACTATAATAATAGAATATGCTTGAACTTTTAACCTTGCACTGTTGTTAACTTGAAACAGCCCAAATTTCTCTAATTCAACATTCAATCCTAGTGGACCTTGAACACACAGCTACCTAAGAAAGCATATTTAGCCCATCCCACCATGCATCAGTTTTGGGGACATTCCCCACATCACTAATCCCATGCATGATCCCGGCAGGTGATCCCACAAAAAATCCATTTTAATACAAAAACTCGACCTTTTTCACAACCTTTTCTGCACACAAAACACTAGTACTTTAAAAATTTAATAAGAAAGGTTTTGGTATCCTTAACTTCTTTTACACTGCCTTAAATTACTGACATATGTTTAGTACAGAACATTATAGGCACATTGCAATGTATTATGGATTAGTTCAAAACAACCTCTGGACTATGAAGCACGGTAAATGCAACCACTGTTTTATTTCTTGGGACTTGCATGATTACATCTAACCTTGAAGCTTGTCACAGATACTGATGTGAAAATTGTTTTGTTTTTAATATTTTTATGGTTGAAAGTGTTAAACCTAGTCTGGTATTTAAGGGGGGTAAAAATTAGCCCATTGGAGTGTCGATGGTTGAAATCCAGTTGGTATATTAGTCGAGTTATATTGGTATGATATTAGTTAATTTTGTATAAGTTGGACCCATTTTACGTACTCTGTTATCAAACCACAAGTCATATGTTGACAGTTGCCAAAAACACAGGCGATTGTCCTTGGTCAGGTATATTGCCACCACAGATTGTGGACCATGGACTTCCGAAATAATTAGTTCAGTCGATCTATCACCATTGCAAAGAGTGGGGGGGGATTACTTCACAAAATTTTATAATGGAGTCTTAGACATGGACAATAAATGTTATTGAAAGTGAAACTACAGGTTAAGTGGAGGGGGGGGGGGGGGGGGGTGGGGGGGGGTGAAAAACCATAGACCCATACAGGGAGTGCCACAGACATCGGTCCCACATTTTCAGCCTTCTGGTCTATCAATGACCCCTTTTTTCCATGCCAATTTTGTTTATTAGCAATGGGTCGTTTTTTTTCAAAATTTTTTCTGAAATTTTGGAAAATTAGCCGCATTTCCTCAATCTGAAGCCAAAATGTGTCCAAATTGCTTAAAATGTCAAAATTTGCAAGTGAAAATGGCAAATTGGGGTTAAATTTGCCCCTAAAATGGTATCTCTGGTAATGCTATGGGTCCCTTTTGGCAAAAAATGGTTTAGATAGTATGGTCCTAATCCAGAGTAGTGGAGGCACGTCACTACCCAAACCTAGTTCGGACCCCCCTCCCCCCGGGGGTTAAGTACGGTAAGAACAAATTAAGAGAATGAAGAAGTTATGAATTACTATCCATTAAAGTGGGTACAAAACAGATCAAACAGATTGACAAAACTCCCCTTCTACCAGGTCCCACATGGAGATTGTCTTACCGATTGAAATCTCGACGACTTCTCTTAACTATTATTACAGCCCAATATTTGCGTTAGTGGAAGTTGAAAAGCAAATATAAACAGGGTTTCCATAACAACAAATATGATTTAAAAGTCATTGCCATTAAAATTGCCATTATTTTGTGGTTTCAGGTAAGTTAAACAGTACATTAAAGGTGCAACGAGAGATTTCACAAAGTAGGTGTCCTAAAAAAATTGAAAGTACTGATTTTTTCAATGATGTAAAGCTTTCCATACAGAATATCCCCATCTGAAAGGATTCTAAGCTGAGAAATATTTCTTTCATACAAAAATTGTGCAATTTCTACTTTAGTTATAGGAGCAAATACGAATTCCAGCCTTGTTATATTGAAATAAGCGCAAATCAAAATCGCCCTTTTTCTCTCTTTTAAGACATTTCTGTAGCCCAAATACAAGGGAAGAAATGTATTGAGTGTCTAAGCTATATGAAATTATTATTATGACACAATATTTGGGTTGCCTCAAAAATCTCTCGGTGCACCTTTAATACACTGTAATGTCCATAAAGTTTACATAGATTGGCTATTGAATAGCCTATGTCACTGAAAGTCAATTGTCAAGTGAAAATAATTTAAAACAATACTTAAAGCCCAGATTAATGGGGTATATTTGTGTGGAGTTCACATCAAATAATTAAATACGGTTGACAATGAAAGTAAAAGTAACCATTTACTTATTGCCATGAGTAAAGGCGCATTTGTATATCAGACCCATAAAAATTTTTGGCTGTCATTTCAGGGGTGATAATAACTCTGGTGGGCATTTATAAAAGATGGTAAAAAAAAACCCGGCTTTAAAAAATGGAAAAACCGCCCACTTTTCTGAAAATTTAAAAGTGACCCTCCTTTCAATGTAAACAAGTGCAGTAGGTACATTCGTAATGCAGGCCACTTCAAATCCATTAAAGGTGCTTTGGTGATTCTCTAACAACCCATTTTGTTTATGGTTATTAGACTATTCCGAGAAAAGAGAAAAGATTTATTCCAAAATTTCAGTTGATTTTGATGAGGGGTTTGATGTTAGTAACAAATGTTTATATGACTGTGCCACAGAGGCCAAGGCCACTGCGGTATAATTTCTGTCCGTTAAAGGACAAAATTCAAAATGGACTAAGTTTCTTCCCGAAGTAGATGTGAAATTTGCAAGTATGGATTAGGCAAATGCGATACTTTAGGCTAGCGGGTCAGATGATGTAAAAATCCTCAACGCCTTTAGGTAAAGTAAAGGGGATGAGACTGGGGATCACGAAAAGCCAATTGATGTGTTGAAGTGTTGCGTCATGTGAGATGACTTTTCAAATAGCATGTTTATAAAAATTACCGGTAAGAGTAAGAACAAAAAAGAAGAAACCTTTTAAGTTAGCTTGGAAAAAGAACTAGCTAAAAAACAATAAATGTTTGGCCTAATAGCGAATTTATGTAAATTAAAAACAATTGTGAAAAACAATTATTATCATCTCATGGAATAGTAATTATTACTGAAGTAGTATGATGGAATATTCAAAGAGGTTTAATATTAAATAATATATAAAGGTACTTTAAAGGGATGTTGTGTGGTCTTGAATGGCATCATATATTATAGGTACTGCATCATTGATGCTATTGTTTAAGCTAACATGTGTCAAAATTAAATAAAAACTCTATATTTTAACATTATATTAATGATTATCTAATGAGAAATAATATTCATGTTTTCTTGCAATGATTTATAATATGACTTTCCCCCTTCGCGAAACCTACCCCACAGTTCACAACACCCGAACCCCCACCTCCATCCCATGGGCATGCATTATATGATCTTTAAAAATTACAGATGACATTCAACTCATATTACAATGTGTTTAAAAAGTCTTTAAAAGTATAATTAGTAAAATTATAATATTGTTCCATGTTAACCCATAAATAAAGCTTGTTTATTTCCATGTCCTCACCCTATGCTGCTGTGAAGCGGTCGCGAAAGAGCATCTGTGGGTTTTACCCCACTTGACTCCAAGGGAAGAAGGTACGCAATGACACGTTTGTGTATAGGCAAAATGAGACACAACAATTGAAAGTGAAGTTCGATAATATTTCATGATACGGCTTCAAAGCGAACCTTAAAATGCATGAATCCACAGCGTGCATGAAAAATAAACCTACCTGGAAGGCTCCAAAGATGGAAGAAAATGCCTCAAAGGTCAATTTATGGAAAAATCACTATTTCGGGCATATACTGCATGAATTAGCCAAGTAAACATTGACCAGATGCATCGGTGATGTTTTAGCAACAAATTTAACCTTTGACCTAACCTTACATCATCATAACTTGTGTACCATGTGACGTTTCACTGTGCACCACACAGTGCAAGGTCAAAATAGGTCAAAACGTCACTGCACATCTCGCGATTCCAGGTCACCGCACCAAAATAATGGTCTTAGAAAAAGTCTAACAATTTGTGAAATATCGAGCAAACAAGTTTGGAAATAATTTTAATTGGAAGTGAAAACATGATTTTAACGAACTAGCGAGTCTGAAGTCATAATTCTGTGTTTGTGACTCCTCAGAAGCCGTCAAAGTGGTACGTTTTTACACAGTGGCACAGTAGGAAATGTGTTAAGTCGGGTTAGGGGGAGAACGCTACTTAGCCTTTATCATCGGCCCTCGTTGCACAGTATCACTCTGCGACACACAACACTGCGCGTACTAAGTCCGAATCTTAGTTCATCGCAGCAACCTGCTAGGCTGCTGGTTCAGTGACAGGTTAAAAAAAGGGGGGTCTTTCAGTGACAGGTTAAAAAAAGGGGGGTCTTTCAGTGACAGGTTAAAAAAAGGAGGTCTTTCAGTGACAGCAGGTTTAAAAAAGCCGGTCAATAATGCCGCACATTCCCCCCGGCGTTTGTACTTTAAAAAGAGCGAATTTCCACATAAAGGCTGACTCAAAGATTTTTGAAATTTTTTTGTATTTATTGAAAATAGTCAACTAGAACTAAGATAGTCACCTAAAATGCCCAATTCCAAAGTTTGAGATTTATCAGATTTTTCGTTTCCACGCAGTAAACATTTATGTGTAGTATACAGTGCCATAGGATACTGTGCATATAACAAAATTTCTGGATCCGGAAATTTATAACAAGGTTGTGATTTTCTATATGAAGGACTTCGATTTGAGCTTAGCTATTTCACACAGTGATTTGTATATGACAAGCATTATGTTTATGCAAAAGACACAATTTGTTTGAAAATTGAGGGTGCCCTCCTCAGGAAAATTCTGAGTCAGCCTTTAAGAAGAGTAAAAATCACCCCAAAAAATAGTGGATTTCCACTCGTTTTCTTGTTGTTCTACGTTTATAACTCCTCAAAGGTGTTGTCCTTCGTTTAACTCCTCAAACGAGTGGAAATCCACTCTTTTGGAGTGACTTTCCTTCTATTTGAGTGGAAATTCGCTCTTTTTAAATACAGACCACTCATTTTGGAGTGGTTTACAAGATGGTATAAAAACTCGATGAATTAAGGACAGTGTCAACCCTGACTTTCCGAGTATCTATTTGGGTTTGTAACTTTGCAAATATTTGATTTTTGTATGTAAAAGTATACATTTCTAGAAAGAAAATTGGACGATGAACCCGATGGTGGCATCAGATTAACCCTAACGCGAACCAGATGCATTGAGACGCAACAAAACCGTGGTATGGGTCGGAAAATGTTTCTCATTGCATCTCAGCCGTCAACAACTATTTTTGTCGCGAAAATGACTCTCATTGCACCTCATTGCATCTAGGACGTCTTCCCGGAAAATGACGCGATGTTTCTCGTTGCATCTGGGACGTCTTTCCGGAAAATGACGCGATGTTTCTCGTTGCATCTGGGACATCTTTCCGGAAAATGACGCGATGTTTCTCGTTGCATCTGGGACATCTTTCCGGAAAATGCCGCGATGTTTCTCGTTGCATCTGGGACGTCTTTCCGGAAAATGACGCGATGCTTTTCATTGCATCTCGGACGGTTTGCCCGCAGAAGATCGAACTTGACGCAATGCTTCTCATTGCATTCGGACGCGATGTTTCTCGTTGTGTCTGGGACGTCTTTCCGGAAAATGACGCGATGTTTCTCGTTGCATCTGGGACGTCTTTCCGGAAAATGATGCGATGTTTCTCGTTGCATCTGGGATGTCTTTCCGGAAAATGATGCGATGTTTCTCATTACATCTCGGCTGTTAACGACTGTACGCTACTACTTATTCCTGTGCCGGAAAAAGGTCCGAGATGCAATGAAACGCAAAATTTGTTTCTCATTGCATCTGGGCCGTTAAAAAAAAAATAGAATGCTTCTCGTTGCATCTGGGACGATGTTCGGCAAAACCACCCAGTCCGGGTTAGGGTTAATGTGAAACTTTCTGTAATTTGAGAAAAATACTAAAAAAACATGATTTTGCCCCAAAATTTTCAGACAGCATAACAAAAACAATTTGAATTTTCATGATTTCTTATGTTATTTTTTAGGAACAAGACAAATTTGTCTAGGGATGTTTTTTTTTTCATTTTTTAAAAATAGAGCTTACTTTTCAAAATATAAGGAAAAATGTCAACAAAGTGTGATCATTTTTATTTTTCTTTAGCAAAATTTGAGTATATATTGGAGAATATCTTTAGTTAGAAATCGAAAAATGAAAAATTGAGAAAACCGTTCCTAGAGAAGACCGATTGCTATCGTAGGAAAGTTAAACCTCAACTTTTACTTCGGTATTTTTGGAGTTATCTTGTCTGAAAATTTGCCAAATTTTGCGAAAATTGAACATTGAGAAAATCCGTTTTAGTAAAAACTTGACTTTTCACGCCATTTCAAGCTGTCTCTCTCAAATAACTTTACCTTTGAACTTCAAAATTGAGTATTTGGTGCAAGTGATGAAAATACATCTTTATGCACTATTGAATCAAACATCTTTTGTCTCTAATTCCAGAAATCAGAAGAAATTGAAATTTCATCTGGTCTAAATTAGCGCTTTGTTTACATTTTCAAATATTGTTTTTCGTTTTTCCAAGATGCGTTCACAACTAGCAAGTCGGTATGTATGAGGTATATGCATTCTAATGCATGGCACTGGCAGTACATAGATTATAGTAGATTCAATCCATCTTGTCACCGTTGGAAAAGTTATGGACAGCGTCGATTACTTGGGAGAGGAGGCAGAATATGTGGCTCGATTCACCTGCTTCCTGAATGAACTAAGATAATCTTGCCTTTTATGTATACATGGAGTACAAAGATTTTTTTGTTCCCTCGTATCCAAAACACGGGCGCTCAAGCCTCAAAAGTCAGCAACGTTCATCTCACCTGTTACATGAATCATACTATAATTTGGCTAATGTTGTTTGTGGGTATGTTTGTATATTCGCAAAAGGCTCCGTCAGTTTCGAACAGAGGCATTGAGACGCAAACAAAACAGTGGGTATGGGTCGGAAAAGGTTTCTCATTGCATCTCGGCCGTCAACAACTAGTTTTGTCGCGAAAATGAAGTCTCATTGCACCTCATTGCATCTGGGAGTCTACCGGAAAATGACGGATGTTTCTCGTTGCATCTGGAACGTCTTTCCGGAAAATGACGCGTGTTTTCGTGCATCTGGGACATCTTGGCGGAAAATGACGCGATGTTTCTCGTGCATCTGGACATCTTGTTTTTTTTTCTTTTTTTTTTTTCCCTTTTCCCGGAATGCGCGATGTTTCTCGTTGCATCTGGGACGTCTTTCGGAAAATGACGCGATGCTTTTATTGACATCTCGGACGTTTGCCGAAGAAGATCGAACGTGAGCAATGATTATCATTGCATTCGGACGCGAGTTTTCCGTTGTGGCTGGGACGGGTTTCCGGAATGACGTTGCATGTTTCTCGTTGCATATGGGACGTCTTTCCGGAAAATGACGCGATGTTTCTCGTTGCATCTGGATGTCTTTCCGGAAAAATGATGCGATGGTGCTCATGACTCTCGGTGTGAACGACTGTACGATACTAATTTTCCTGTGCCGGAAAAGGTCCGAGATGCAATGAAACGCAAATTTGTTTCTCATTGATCTGGGCGTTTCAAAAAAAATAGAATGCTTCGTTGCATCTGGACGATGTCGGCAAAACCACCCGGTCCGGGTAGGGTTAATGTAGAAACTTTCTGTAATTTGAGAAAAGTACTAAAAACATGATTTTGCCCCCAACTTCTCAGGAAAGCTAAACGAAAAACGAATTTGAATATTTTCATGATTTCCTTATGTTATTTTTTAGGAACAAGACAAATTGGTCAGGGATGTTTGTTTTTTTCATTTTTAAACAATAGAGCTCCCATACTTAAATTTCAAAATAGAAGGAAAAATGTCAACCCAAAGTGTGATCATTTTTATTTTTTCTTTAGCAAAATTGGTATTATTTGGAGAATATCTTTAGTGAGAAATCGAAAAATGAAAAATTGAGAAACGTTTCCTAGAGTACAGACCGATTGCATCGAGGAAAGTTAAACCTCAACTTTTACTTCGGTATGTTTGGAGGTATCTGTCTGAAAAGTTGCCAACATTTTGCGAAAATTGAACAGTAGAAAATCCGTTTTAGTAAAAACTTGACTTTTACGCCATTTCAAGCTGTCTCTCTCAAATAACTGTCCTTTGAACTTCAAAATTGAGTATTTGGTGCAAGTGATGATAATACATCTTTATGCATCTTTGAATCAAACATCTTTTGTCTCTAATTCCCGAATCAGAGGAAATTGAAATTTCATCTGGTCTAAATAGCGCTTTGTTTACATTTTCAAATTGTTTTCAGATGCGTTCACAACTAGAAGTCGGTAGTATGAGGTATAGCATGCTAATGCATGGCACTGAACAGCACATAGATTATAGTAGATTCCACTCCATCTTGTCACCGTTGGAAAAGTTATGGACAAGCGTCGATTACTTGGGCGAGGAGGCAGAATATGTGCTCGGTTCACTGCTTTCATGAAGAAACTAAGATAATCTGGCCTCTTCTATATATACATGGAGTACAAAGATTTTTTTGTTCCCCCGTATCCAAAACAAGGGCGCTCCAAGCCTAAAAGTCACCAACGTTCATCTCACTGTTACATATTTGATATTAAAGCAAATACTATTAGTACCAGAATGTTTTGAGAGTTCAATGTAGCTATGTGAAAGAAGCACAATAATGGGACCAGAAAACTAACAAGGGGGGAAAAATAATTCTATTAACCCTAACCCGGACCGGTCGTTTGCGGCGACGGCCCCCCAAAATGCAACGGAAAGGCACCACAATCTATTTTTATTTGTAACGGACCAGATGCCACGAGAGCCAAAGTTTGCGTTTCATTTGCATCTCGGCCGTTTTCACGGCCCAGGAATAAGTAGGGGTAAAGTTCAAATAACGGCCCAATGCAACTGTGAAAAACATCGCGTCATTTGCCGGAAGACGGCCCAAATGAAACGAAAAACATCTCACGTTCATTTTCCCGGAAGAGGCCGATGCAACGAAAATCGCGCCATTTAACGGAAGACGTCCCCGATGCAACGAGCAACATCGCGTGCGATGCATAAAACAGGGTAATAAATACTAATGGATGCGTACTGCACTCTGATCTGCATGAAATTTGTACGGTATAGTTCGCCAGTCGGGAGTGGCGGTATTCCGTCACATCATAGTCGTGCGTGGCGCATTATGTACGTCATGCTCCGGTTTATGTCATGAATGCGTTTATGCATATTAAAAAAAAGATTATTCGAAAATGGTACGATATACACCAGCGCCATCGAAATTGTCTATGGGCATTGTAAACAGTGGTCACCCGACTGATGAGAGTCATTTGCGCCTTCTGCGGGCAAAACCGTCAGAATGCAGTGAAAAGCATCGCATCATTTCCACAATACGGACCCCAAAGGAACGAGGAACATCGCGGCATTTTCGTTAACGACGGACAAATGCAATGAGGACATCGCGTATTTCGTAAAGACGGGGGGGGGGCCCAAAATGCAACGAGGAATATAGTGTCATTTTCAGGTAAGACGGCACAGATGCAATGAGGCCAATGAGAGCTCATTTGTGCGACAAAAAATAGTTTGTGACGGCCGAGATGCAACGAGAAACATTTCCGACCGGTACAACGTTTTCGTTGCGTCTCATTGCTCCTCGGCCGTGGTAGGGTAATATGTTAATGTTAAATAGTTAACTTTTCATAGCACCCATACTTCAATTGAAGTTGAAAAAAAAAACTTTTCAGTTAATTATTTCCACGATACGAGATTAGTTTGAGAATACCATTGGAGTATCGAGTGAAATTGTTGTAACATTTTTTAAAATTAGGCACAAAGTATTGCAGATTGGTCTATATGGCTGAATATTAAAAATAGCAGAAGTTTTACCATGGGTAAATCATAATGTAATATATTACCAATTCTGTAACACACAACATACAATATGCTAATGTGACTTCAAGGACGGAAACATGCGAAATGAATGGTAAAATTAGCACTCCTCGCCCTTGCTGTAATTGTAACCCAATATACTATGTAGCCAAGGTGAAAATGCCATATTTTGGATCTGCTATAAGATGCACATATATCATAAACATTAGCACCATTGCATCAAAAGAATTAATAAAAACTTTAGCAGGGCCTCCATCCCAACATTCTGTCACGATAAACAAATTACTGTCAACTATGCTAAACGTTGGCGTTAATACGACGGGATCGACATTGGATAGCACATGCATCGCTCGCTGTAGCGGATTTTTAATTTGTGTAGAAAATTTTTGCAACAGCTCTTGCTTTGATCATATTATTGATAGTGCAAACGTATGGGGAAAAATTGTTACACAATCTCAAAATTGCATAGCAAATGGCAGAAAATTTGTTGCAAATTGCTATGCTAAAAAAGCTATCGCGAGCCCTGGCGCCATGCATGTACCCACTGCGACAACATTGTGCACGCGAAATCTATACAGTATGTGTATCCATGCATGATCATCTATCGTGAATACAAACAAGCACAATTACATTGAATTTCTACACACACGCTCAGGTTTCGTGGCCCATAGACTGCACCATTCTGTGCTATTGTTACTTGTAATATTATTGATGGAATGATCTAGGTACCAGATTATAAAAAGTAAACATATCTTATTCAATTTCGCACTGCCGTTACATGACTGACCACCAGCCATGATGGAAATTAATAAAAGTTGATCGATTTCGGGACTGGCTGTTTGTTCCCGCGAGATTTGAAAAATGCTATTGTTATTGCAAAATATTGACGGAGGTAACAATAGCAAAAAAAAAATGATGTTATTTCATACCAAAACGATGATTTTTCATATTTTTTTGTTTTAAGTTATCCAAATTGATTGTCCCTTTACAGAAAACAATAAAAGGCAACTGATAAACTTATTGAAGTTATTCCCAACTGGCTAATAAATATTGCTATTGTTACATGGCGTACATGACGGATGACAGTAACAATAGCACTGTCTGTTTGTCGCCCTCCAGAAAACCAATGGTATGACTTTTTGCCCCCCAAAATTATGTAAATCATGGACCAATATGTATTAAACATGATATGTAATCAACAATAATGGAATTTCTTTAAAAATATGCTTGAGAACATTTTTATAAACGTCATTTTTGAATGGTAGATTTTTTCCGTCAAAATTGACGGAATTATTAAAGTAATGTTTATGAAAAATTGTCAAAGTGTTTGAGAACCCATTCAAATTAACTCCCTAATATTTGAAATATCCTTAGGGTTTCCAATTGTGCTAATACATTGCATCACTTGGTGCACAAGATGACCGCCAAAACTAACATACACAAAATTCTATTAGGCGATCCTGGGGGGGTCATGACGTCATACCACTGATGTCACCGGCGACGATCCCATCTTGCTCGTCCTCTTTCCCTTTGGTGCTCTACTGCGGTTGAGATGTATCTGTAGCTCCGCTTCGAGTCGAAATTCACAAGGTTTGGTTGGTCTGTGTTCGGCCAGGATAGGGTGGAAAAACTCTCAGTTACCGTAGCTATGGTCCTGAGTCCGGTTTTTAATTTTTGGATCGCGACTTCGGCGAAATTCTGGCCAAATTCGCTGCAGCCGCAGGTCCAGATTGGTCTGCCAAATTCGGAACCGGTAAATTTTCCCATTAATACTATTAAAATAATTTTTTTTTTGAGTCAAATTGATTGGTTCGGTGGTGTAAACACTCTTTATGTGGTAGTCGGACGGCATTAATACAGCTCTCCTTGGCGAGAGAGGCCGTCCCTGTAACAACTTGGCTTTTATTTTAAAATATACTACGACTAAAACTCCATTACTCGATGTGTATTAATTTTAAACTGGGCAGTCTACACTAGGCTCTCATTCAGTGTTCTAGGGTCATAGTTCTCAATCCTTTTCTTTTGTGGCCTACATGATTGGTCAGACAAGCTAATCCAATTGAGTGTCCAGACCATTTCTACAGGACTAAATCTTTTATTTAGTTAAATCGCATTCATCTTGAAGGCGTCATTAGATTTTAGTTAAGTGATCCAGCGGGCCCATTGTGCCAGCATCTCTATAGGCTAGACACGATTATTACCTCCAAAGACCCATCCTTGTGAAGCCCGTCGCTTCCTTAGTTCAACATCCTCGTCTTTGTTTGGTCTCTGGATTGTATATTCTTATTTGCTCTTCTCTTGAAGATGTCTTGTTGAAATCAAGGTAATTCCCGAGAGACAATAACTTGAGTTACTTGAGTGTATGTGGTGCTTAATGTTTTCGATGACCAAGCATTGCTCTGTGGGGGGATGCCGCTCAAATTGTTTTGAGTGGGAGCCCCACCCGAATTGTGGCACCATCGATTGTGTACTAGAGCAGTCCCCTTGCCTGTCTTTAGTGTAGGACAGGGGATTTCACTCGGACAACACGGACAGGAGAACAGGAGTTCGCTCAAGGAATTCCGTAAGGCAAGTCGGCAGACGCGCAGTGCTTCCGTCGGAGAGGCGGAGGCTTTCTGGTGCTCCCCGAGCACTGCAGGGGCTTAGGTCCCGTTGGTGGCCGCCAAAAACCAACACCACCAGCGGCAGTCTCGGCTGCCAGCGCTCCTATGGGGAATTTTTTGTGTTTTTATATTGGTATGCCCTCCGGCTTGAACCCCGCCGTGGGCGCGCACTTGGAGCTGCCTAAGTCCCAGCCGTATGGGATAGGGTGGCTTCAGGTCTGGCTACGCCTCGCCCTTCGGGCTTGAAGCTCACCGGGCTGAGGGTGGTGATTCCCTTCGGGGGGGTGATGCCTAAGGAGCCGCCATAGGTCTCTAGGGACCGGGGTAGCTTGGGGCCGGCTGAGCCTCCCCTTCGGGGCGGGAGGTTAGCCAGGACGAGGTTGGCGTCTACTTCGGGGATGATGCTCCTCCGCGCAGCAAATGCCGCGTGGCGATGCTGCAGGCAGTGCTCGCCCACCAGCCTCCGGGGCTGGCTTGGTCTTGAGAAATGTCTCGGCGTCGGTCATCCGCAGCTCTCTCCGGGGAGCTGCGGTGGCACTTACCCTGTCTGGGTTCGGGGATTTCCCCGCGGAGGGGGCACTTGCTGCCTCAGCTGCGGGATGGGCGAGTCCGGCACAGGAGGGGGCGTTTGCTCCCAGACTGCGGGGTTGGTTCGGGGACTGACTGTCGGTGCTGTACCTGCCGTCTCCTCCGTGTCATGGGCCGTGGTCATCCAGTTTTACTGGGCGCCTACTTCTGTGACTCCGATCCTGCTGCAACTGGATCTTGATCCACTGGGATGGGGTCTCAGTTTGCGGGCCTGGGTCCGGGGGAGATGGGCTTCGGTGCGCTGTGCACAGCAATCACTTGATGGTCCCCCGTGGGGTGCCAACCTGGGTTGGCAAACAAGGGGGGCAGGCAGTGATCCTGCGGGCCCTGGTGGTATCGGGTCAAGCATAGGGCAGGCAGCTGACGTACGCGGTCAGCAGCCAGCTCCGGGTTTGATTCGGGGTGCGGGCCCTGGCTTTGGGGTTTCTTGTTGGCCACCGCCTAGACAGGCTTTGGGAGTCGTCGACACTTAAGAATTGAAGATGACGAGCCCGGGGTACGCTGATCACGGGTGTTGAGGGGGACTCAAGCATATCCCCCCGCATTGCCATTTGGCCATGGCTGGGCCCATGGTTTTTCCCTGGGCTGGATATGGAGGGAGTGGCGGCTGGGTACCCCGGGCTGGTACCTGCGAAGCGCCTGCCGGTTGACGCAGGCGCTCATGCAGTCTTGTCAGTGATAGAGAGCCGCTGTTATCGCAGCCAGCATCCTGTCCCCCTACAGTCACCCCTCCCGTGTGCGTCCGTAGCGGGTACCTCATGCACCGAGGACTCGGATCTGTCTGCTTATGAGGGGACGATTGAGTCCGGGAAGTCGGGTTCAGGGTGAGGAGGCTGGCAAAATCATCCCCATGCAAGAGCTGGTGAAGCTGGTTCTCTCCTTCACTGTCGGATTCAAGGCGGTGGGTTTGCTGGTTGAGTCTCGCCAGGTGTAAGAGATTCTTCGGACGATGGTATTTTTTATGGCCTTCGATCTCTAATGCGCGGAGCAGACGGTCGTGCCTGACTGCGACCCAAATGTTGGGTGCTGCTGAGCCGAGACGTCTGCTAAGGCGGCGTTGACTCTGCATCAGACTTCGGAGAGGTGGACCAGTACCCTGTCCGACCGGATAAGGCCTGGTCTAGGCGTTGAGCGAAGAGTAGGACCGTGCCCTCCGAGTTCCTTCGGAGGAGTTACGAGAAGTTTCGCCGGCTGCACGTGCCAGACTCGAACGGGAGGTACGCGAGCGTCTCCCTTTGGGGGGGCAGTCCAGCCTGTCGCCTTTCGTGGTTTCTGGGAGGGGAGCTGGCCCGACATCGACGGGGCGACTTTCGGTCACTCATGCGATGATCGGCTTTTCAGATGACCCTTCTCAACCATCTGGGACTGCAGCCACGCGGAGGCCAAGAAGTCACCCGAGTTCGTCCTCGCCGCGGGTTTGGATACGGTCGCTAGATATGCCTGGCCATTGCGTCGAGCCACCTTGGTTTCTGCGGCGTAAGAACGTCCTAGCGCATCTGGCGGCCGCCTCTCCGCAGATGGCCGACAGCCTCAACGGTTCCTGTAGGGGTTTCTCTGTTCGGTTTGGAGTTGAATTCTGCCATTGAGCAGGTTGCGACTCTGGATACGAACGAGAAGACCTTGAGGCTGGGCTCGCCCAAGGTGCAGGGGAAGGGTAGCTGCCACCATCGAAAGAAAGAAGAGGAAGAAGCATTCTTCTTAAGGAGGAAAAAGCAGCCAAAAGCCCTCGCTGGCAACGCCGAAACTTCGCTGCGGCCGCTCGCCAGTTTAACACGGCGTCCTCGCGGACGTCTGGGGCAAGCGGAAAGGTGGCAAGGGGAGAGCCAGACCCCAAGCCGTCCCCGCAAAGAGAGTCTGGCAATTTGACGGGTGGCTAGCCGCTTTCCAGGGCCTTTGCCCCGGCCGCGAAAGAAATGTCAGCATCGCTGGGTGAGGAGTGTAGTCTCCGTCGGTTACCGTCTGGAGTTCACGGCGCCTCCGCCCCGTCATTCTGTCGGGAAGGTCACGCGGCTCCCCGTGATCCAGAGAAACAGCGTCAGGGTCTGCTTTCAAGAGATAACGGACCTTCGACGCAAGCAGGCATGTCTCACGATCCGCCTCGATTCTCGAGGGGGCTTTTGGTCGAGCTTCTTTCTAGCTCCAAAGAAGACGGGGATTGGCGCGCCGATTCTCATTTGAAGCCACTCAACGCCTTCATCAAACCGAAGAAATTCGGATGGAGATGTTGGCCCATGCTCTCCGTTGCCTAATCAAAAATTGTTGGGAACATCTCTGGATCCTAAAGGATTGCCTACCTCCACATACGACTCGACGGGAGAAGAACCAAGTTGGCTACGCTTCAGATTAGAAACAAGAAGAGTACCAGTTTCGGTGATACCGTTCGGCCTGTCCAAGACGCCCGCGGTCTTCACTGTGTGGTCAAGGCCGTTGGCTCGGTTCTCAGACGGCGGGGGATAATTTGTATTTATATATTGGACGATTTGGTTGATCTACAGCCCGACGAGGGACCTCGCTCTCGCCCACACCAAGTGGGTGGGGGTGCAGGGGGTCACGACATTTGGGGGTTCATCGTGAACTATCGAAGTCCAACTTAGAGCCGAGCCAGTCCCCAGTTTTTCTGGGGGCGCAGCTGGATCTTCTCAATGGCCGTGTTTCCCAACGAAGGAGCGTTGTTTGCCAATGTATTCAAGGCCCCACGCTCTGTCCGGAGGTCAGCAGGCTCGTGCTCTGGCTGGCTTGGGTTGTGGGGTCTATGGCCAGCCTGTGGACATCGTTGCACTTACTGTCGGAATAGCATGGCCCAATCCAGATGACCTTCTGGCCCAACTTCATAGCCCGTCCACGGACAGCGTAGACCCACCTTGGTCCCGATGACTGCCATAGGTGAGGGATGCTCGTCTGGTGGAGGGTGCCCAGCACTCTCTTCAGGGCGTGGAGTTCTCCGGACCAGAAACGACCCGATTCTGAACCACAGATGAGTGGGCGGGCTGGGGCAGTCATCTTCGGGACGAGACTGTTTCGGGCCACTGGTCGGCTTCGGATCAGTCTCTTCACTCAATGTCCTGGAACTGAAGGGTTTGTTCTGTCACTGAGTACTTCAGGACATGGTGGGCCGGTGGCAAGATCCTCATCAGATCCGACAACACCACAGTGGTGTCGTCTTATCAACCGGAAGGGGGAACGAGATCCCCACTCTTTGCCTCCACTAATTCCGATCGAGGGTGGCCATCGAGAGGGGGATCAGTTTCTGCTGTCAATTCGGTGTTCACAAAGTCACTGCGGACTGTCTATCCAGAGGCGGGTCCACTTCTGTGGAGTGATCCCTTGTCTCGTCGGGGTAGCGAAAGATCTTCCGGGTCATCGATCGCCCATCGATAGATCCTGTTGCGTACCGCCAGAAAATGCCAAGCTACGACGTTACGGATCTCTGGGACGCGATCCGGAGCGTGGGCGTTGGAAGCTCTTTCCCGCGAATTGGTCGGGGATGAGGCTTAAGGCCTCCCCGATCCTAACTCATCCCGGTGGTAGACATGGTCGGACGGGTCGACTGCGAGTAAGACTCTTGGACCCCTCTGGCCTCGTCAGCCGTGTTCGTCCGCTGGGAATGCTTGCAGGGACAACAGCGGACGTCCCACGGGACCACATTTTCCTGTGGGAGTCTCCTGCGGATGTCCAGACGAATCTGGTGACGCTTTCACTGAGAGCGTGGCCGCTGTCAGGAAATGCGTTCACAGACGAAAGGCTTTCTAGTGACGCTGCCGATCTGGCGGCAGGGGGTGGCGAAGAGCCACACACGTCACTTATTTAGGACGGTGGCGGGTTTCGGAATGGGTGCAAGACGAAAAAAATTTGTCCGGCCACTTCCTTTGTTCGCAAGATCGCGACTTCCTGAATTCTTTATTCAGTGAGTGGCCTAGACACGAAACACAATCAGAATTACAGGTCGGCGATTAAGTTTCACAGAGGTACGAGTCCGGAGCTTGATACCGAGGGATGAGTCTTTGATGCCTCTGACTTGGCATGTTTAACACCAGGCGCACTGAGGCCAGTTATGCCGGGTGCGACTTGCCAACCGCCCTACGGCGTTTGACAGGTGTACCGTATTAGCCGATGGGTTCCGCCAGTTTGGCTGCCGTTACGTCCACAAACTATTTTCTGTGGCAGTGGATGTCGGGGCCGTCGGCCTCCGAACTGCCACGCATGTCGGTGGGAAAAAATTTATAGTTTTTGGAAGTTTCGGTGCAATCTCCATTTCCGCCCGGGGTTCCTTCAGAAAAATGAACAACCTGGCTTCAGGGCCCGCCATGTTCTTACGGACCGGTCAAGTAGGTTCTCCGTACGGGAGACCGACCTGTGGTGTCCGGTAAGGGCTCTAAAATATTACTCTCCCCCGTACGAAGGCCCTTCGTTGTAGGGTAGAGCAGCTGTTGTGAAACACGAACTCCGCATACGGCTGTGCCTCGAAAGAGAAAAGAGACTCTGGCACGTTGGGTCGCTGCGAGGGATCAACCAGGCCAATTGCGTAAAACGCCGGCGAACGTTTTGTACGGTCATTCCACAGGGCTGTACACGTCGCTGCCTTTTACCGCGGCCTCATCAGCCTAGAACAAATCATAATAAAGACTGTTGGCTGGCGTCATCCATTCCGCATAATACATGCATGAAGGATATGAGTCCGAGGCCGTCGGTTCTCCCGTCGTCGAACAGACGGTGAGCATGATTCGTCAAGGTAAGTCGATTCCGGGGACGTTAACCGGAATTAACTTATATGGTGGGGGGCGAAAGTGGGCTACATGTTCTAGGCCTTTAGTAGCTTTCGCATTCTGTATCAAGGGTGTGCTACCCGCGGACGCCCTTTGAGGGTAGCAGTTCGGTTCGTTCTACACTTGGCTTTTCTATTCGATCATGTTAGTCTCTTTCGGGCGAACAACTACTCGGTATGTCGGTGTAGTCTGGAAAAAGGGGTTTTCAAGTCGATGCAATATGGATTCTCGACCATGGAAACCATCGGAGATTCAAGATGAGGAGTGTTTGTTTGAAAACAGTTATGTTTTCTACTCCCGTTATTGAAATCTCCTTTTTACAATGCGTACCTTCCCCACCCAGCCCAATGGTGTTGTCGCCCGAATGGTGGCTATGGGGTGCGGGAAAGAGGACGAGCATCGATGGGATCGCCGGTGACGTCAGTGGTATGACGTCACCAGGATCGCCTGAATAGAAATTTGTGTGTGTTAGTTTTGGGGGTCATCTTGTGCACCAAAGATGATGCAATATGTAATTATCGACATTGGAAAAAGGAGATTTCCAAATAACGGGAGTTAAGAAAACAATACTGTTTTCAAACAATCTTCAATATATGTATACAGGTATATAAACATATTAACACAGTAAATTAAGGAATTCAGTAATTTAGTAAAAATATCTGACATTAAGAAAAATTGCTAATGTTATGGTACCCATTATTGTGCTTTCTGTCATATGCGTTTACGTTGACTTGAATGATTTCATTAAAGGTGCTTGTTCCGATTTATGTGTATTGTGTTCTCTACTTTATATGAGAGCCTGTATGTGCAAGTACATACACCCCATCAAGTACCGTGGGAAACAAACTTGCGGTTTTGATGGTAGACGCAATAATGCATGTTGCAAAGCCCTATTCAATACGGTGCTAATATTGATGGTTAACCTCTTGGGAATGAAGTGGATTTGAGGACTCAAATTTTAGGACGACAATGAGAAAAATACGGCCTTTCATCTGATATCAAAATCGATACTACTTCCGGGTAAACCGGGTCCCAAAGACGATCGGAACACGCACCTTTAAGAACATAATTGATTTTCTGTGCTAGTGGACTATGTTTCAATAGATTTAGCGTGGAATTTGAATTTCCATCCAATGCACATCCTCTCATTCAATCCCAGTACCTTTCGCAAAGTACTAGAGGTGACACAATGGGATGAATCTACTATAATCACAAGCAGGACTAGAAATTTGACACGAATCCATGAATCGATCAGCTGCCATACAGATACCATACTAATACCTACATGTACGGACGGCACTCAATGGACTCTCAGGCTAACAGTAACACTGACTGCTCCCCATTTTGCACCTTAGTGGAAAGAGGCAAATTGCAATCAAGGTAAATTGCCTTCCACATGCAAACACATTGACCGTTGCGGACCTTGAAGCCCAATGCCCTTTGGGTCATTATTTGGTCGTTGTATTTACTGTACCACCTGCCCTGCACCTCAATTTTGTTACAACGACATAGACTAGTCCTACTCCTAGGGGATGGTGCAGGATTGGTCACAAAATAACTTCATTCATGAAGATAGGACAATTGTTTAGCTAGGATGGGTATGTGATAGATTGACTTTCAAATTAACAAGAAGAGGATCTTTCAGTGCCCAGGGCTCATGATAGCATGTTTAGCATAGCAGTTTGCTACACATTTTCTTCCTTTGCTATGCAATTTTAAGATTGTTTAGCAATTTTTCCCTATACGTTTGCACTATCACATGATCCAAGCGAGCCCCTTGTTGCAACATTGCTACCCACAATAAAATCCTTAGATGAGCCCTTTCAGTGCATGAAGGCATTCTTGTTAGAAAAATTAAAAGTAAAGCACAAGGTCTCTGTGTAAAATGTGAGTCTTTGAGGGAAATAGTCACAATTTTGTCAAAAACACCATCCTTTGTGGGGGACAATTTCCTTAATTATTGTGGAATTTAGGTGCCATCAGTGATTTGCTAAACCATAAAACCAGATTAACTTGTACTGATATATGGTATATAACTTGAGGCAAAAGGAAAAGTTTGTCTCACACCAACGGCAAATTGGCAAAGAACTATGTCCTAGTAGTAGTATTTTTGCCTCCCCTTTTCCTTCCTACTTGTTTGTTCAATAAGTCAAACCTTGGAAAAATTCTTGGTAGTAGTCTTCAAAAGCAAATCAGTGCTCATTTAGAGAATTTGTATCCTCAGAAAAACTTCATAATCCCTTAATAATGGCAAATAGGCTTGGAAAACTTAATATTTTTTTTACACAACAGCACACAAAAGAACAAAAGTGACATGTGGGAGTGGCTGGCGCACTTGTTAGGGTATTAGCCTTTTGTGCTAAAGGTCCCCCAGTCAACTCCCGGCGGGACCACTTTCCATGGATTTTATAATCTGTTAATTGAATTGGAATTCAAGAAAGAAGGGGAAGAAGAACAGGAAAAGTCTCCCCATTGTTTCAGTTGGCTTTGGCAATTAACCATGATAATCCCCCGTCCTTCCGAGGGGAGGTTCATAACGTCGTCCCATGTAAAGAGGTCATACCTGTGTATGCCATCGCATCAGTGTGAAAAGATTAGGTGAATTACCCCTTCTGTCCCAATATCCTTTCCCGGTAACGTGACCCCATTGAAATAGCTTCCTGTCGAGGCTTTCGTTCTTGGGCATCCAGGCCTGGTCTGATACATCAATCAAGTGACTGACTTATTTTCAAAAACTTTACTGATACCCATCCTCCATTCACATTCACAGACCTTCCATGCTGACGCAACAGAAGTTGGTTTCTTCAAGGCAGATGAGCCCAAGACGTAGGATCTGAGATTGTCAACTTGACGGAGATGACCGCTGTCCTGCATAACTTACTCTCAAGGTATATCAATCAAACACCATCTGATCAAAATGTTAACTTTCCAACTTGTAGATTTTCTATAGTTTTAACCATAGTCAGTGGCTTTTGAAAAAGGAAAAATGGGGGCTTTTTTTCCATCTTAACCCTTTCAACCTGAGTAGATTCTGTATGGGTTTATAACACATAGTCAGTGGCTTTTGAGATGGCTTTCGATCTTAACCCTTCAAACCTTGGTAGTTCTGTAAGGTTAGAATTAATAAACACATAAGTCAGTGGTTTGTGAGGTGGCTTCCTGCTTAACAACCCTTTCAACCCTTAGTCGATTCTGTTATAGTTTTAACACATAATTCGTGGGTGTTTTGAGATGGTGCCATCTAACCTGGTAGATTCTGTATATATAGGTTATAACACAAGTCAGTGGCTTTTGAGATGGCTTCCATCTTAACCCTTTCAACCCTAGTAGTTTCTGATAGGTTTTAACACATAAGTCAGTTGTTTTTGAGATGGCTTCCATTTTAACTCTTTCAGCCCTAGTAGTTTCTGTATAGGTTATAACACATAAGCAGGCCTCTGACTGTGACTCAGCAAATTGGTGACACCACGGGGCACCGCTATTGGACGATTGCGTCAAACAAAAATTTAGACATTCGAAGTTGCACACCTTTCAAACTTCACTGAAGTCTAGACATAAACATTATGAATGACTTTAGTGACTGATGAATTCACCGCGTCCCGTTCAAAGGTGAGTGACACTTACGAGCTTGAGACTCTGCTATGCCATCTCTCCGCCATCGGACATAGCAGTGCTGGTTGCTGTGTGCCCACTGCATTATGGGGCCGTTGTTATGTCCCTTAGCTGTCGAAGCTCTGGTGATATTCCCAATCGCGGAAGCTCCAAACGGAGTGTGATGAATGAACGTGAAAATTGATTTACGGAAATCAGCAGACAGTCACAGTCAATTCCCATTGATTGTTGTTACCTGACATAAGTCAGTGGTTTTTGAGATGGCTTCATAAATGACCAGCAGTCCATTGGGAAACCATCTTAAAAATCACTGAGCTAAGACTAGGCTTGTTGTCCCCGCCGAACGAGTTCGGAACGGGGACTATGAAATGAGCAGCGTCTGTTCGTCCGTCCGTCCGTCCGTTTGTCCGTCCGTCCGTCCGTTTGTCCATGATAAAAACGTTAACCCATGTTGTATATGATTTATCTGGAGTTCTGTAAGGGCGACAATGATGTAACTTGGTGGAAAGAAGCAGGTTGATGAGTTCTCGACCTGATTAGATTTTGGGCTTTGTGTACAGTTTTTGGAGGCCGTAGGCAGCAATAATGATTTAACTGGGTGGAAGGAAGCGGGCTGATGAGTTCGCCACCCTGATTAGATTTGGATTATTTCGGAACAAATTGAGTATGCAAGATATGAGCTAATTATTAATATGCCAAAATCAGCTCATAAATTGGCTAATTTTTGCAACGGTACATCAGATACTCAAAATTCCTGCACTGCATGCAAGCCTATCATGGGGCACATCCTTTTTACAATTTGAAAGTATGTGATATATGCGGCTTAGGTATGCAAATGAGTTAATTAAATATGCATAATTATTGTATCTCTGAAACGGTACGTCAGATGGGCAAAATTCCTTCGCTACATGAGACTACTATGCCATAGGGAGGGAGTGGGGTGTTGCGGGGTGTTGGGGAGGGGATTTGGTATTGCAAGGTGTTGGGGAGGGGGTAGGGTGTTGCATGTTGTTGGGGAGGGGTTGTTGGGGGTGTTGGGAAGGGGTAGGGTGTTGGGGAGGGGAGTGGCATGTTGCGGCTTAGGTATGCAAATGAGCTAATTAAATATCGTCGTTGGGCAGGAAAAACCTCATGTGCATTTGACCTCTAAGAGCAAAACCTCATGTGCATTTTCGGTAACACTGACAAAACGACTTGTTTGGCGATATTGTCGTTTTGCAAACTATCGCAAAATACTTAAAATAGTTCTTACGTACTTCTTTAAACATCACCTTATCATTTTTACCAACTTGATTTGACCAAACACTGAACAATAGGTCGGTTTGTCCATGTTACCGAAATTGCACATATGAGGTTTTGCATTTGACCTTTCAAATTACATATGAGGTTTTTCCTGCCCAGCGACGATATGCGTAATTGCTGTATCTCTGTGACAGTACGTCGGATAGGCAAAATTCCTTCGTTGCACGAGACTACTATGCCATAGGGTAGGGGGTGGGGTGTTGCGGGGTGTTGGGGTGTTGCGGGGTGTTGGGG
>JAMKCH010040705.1:0-13314 GCA_023653785.1 Ophioderma brevispina | reverse complement strand
TTATCCTCCATGCAAAACACAACACAAGCCTATCGGCCCTGGAAAAGCCTTCAACACATCAAATATCAAATTGAATAGCTCCAAAACATTGCTCCCTCTATCCAAAACCGTTAACAGAAGTTCAAATTCAAATCACAATGCAAAAGGCAGTACCTACCCAAAAAAAAAAAAAAAAAAAAAACAATGGACGGGGTACCCGCCGTATGGTGAAGTGAAAACGGGAGTATTACGCGCCCTCAATGACCGCATGATACGCTAAACCACGATCTCAACGGGTTAAGTAGTTATACTCCTTCCCCCCTCTAAGGGGCGGGTTCTCCTTGACTTCCTCTAGGCCCAGTTCGACACGGTAATGGAAGGGAACCTACGCCCCCCGACGACATACGGGACTTCCTTGCCTTACTCCACTGCCATATTGTTACAATCTCATTTTCTTATGGACTACCCCACTATTGCACGCTATACCCGCAATTAAACCTATGCTGCGATTATTCCACAACCTTATCTTGGTCTACACTTTTTTTCTCTCTTTCGACCTTTTTTTGGCTTCCCCCTCCCCAGTTCTTGCGTTCCCGCCAGTTTATCCTTTTTCCCAACATTTCCGTATACCCCAGTCCTACCCCTACCATTCTGCCTCTTTGCCCGCTTTTTTCTAGGCCGACAACTCCATGCAAACAATGCACATGGCTGTTATACCTGCCAGTGCTGCTGGACTTTGGAGCCTGGGCTCTTTGATGGAGCCAACTGTGGGACGGACGCCTACCATGTCTCCTACATTTATCTTTTAGGTCGACTATGGCATTTTTTATTTTTTGTTTGGTTCCAAAACTAGACTGCTTTGGTACATAGTCAAGTCATATTGTAGCGAGGTTGGAGATTCATACGCTATGCGTGTACTTGTACGTGATATGTCTGCGTCATCTCGTGACAGTACCCTGAGTACCAAGGCCGACCCAATATGGGGAAGGTCTTACGATAATTTATGCGGATATTGATTGTGATATGTGTAATGTGCTACACTTTGTATGCCCCTTCTTCTCTTTGCCAGAAGCTTAACTGTGCCTAAGGTGTATCGCTTACGTTAGTAAGAAATGCACTTACGGTCATGTTTTAATGAACTTGCAACCACACATGAGGGATCATAACACATCACGAATAGGAGGATTGCCGATATTCATATCGAAAAAGGGGGGGGTGGGGGGGGGACACTTCGATAATGCTTCCGATTCTACAAAGACGGTCTAAAGGCCAGGGATACAATGAAGAGTCACATCACGGCGACCGCGCAGAAGGAAGACCGCAAATCTTAACATGAAGGACCATCATCATATTTTTGCGTGCGAGGTGTTCCGTCGGAGGCTTTCTTCCGAGGCGAATAATGTGCTCTTGAAACACTGGAGACCGCCTAACATCGACAATTAATTTCTCAAGCTCCCGCAAACATATCCCAGCCGAAGCCAAACTCGACAAGATATTCAACCGGAACACCGTCAATATTGATACAGAGCATTTCAACTTCGCCAGCATATATCAAAACCCACAACAAGAAGAACGCCGCAAAGGATAATTTCAAAGTGTTTCAGATCCTAAAAAACGAGGCTAACGAGAGTTTTTTTTTATCAAGTATGCGTAGGAGCGTACAATGACGAATACCCACACAATGTAAACATCCTCGAATTCAGAAAAGGATGAATCAGAGCAAATACTTTGACCATAGGGATAACATAGCTGCTGGTGGCAATCTTGGAAAATAACAATAGTGAATCTCTTGAACAAAGTAACTTACAAGATGGTATAAGTTTTTCTTAGTATGACCAGGGGTCCGTCGCCAAATCTGAGTAACCCTACGTATATACTAACTCATGGTTCGCCAAACTCATGCGCAACCCTACGTCTATAAGAACTCCTGGCTATTTCCACATAAAGACCTTTTATACCAATTACACAGTGCTTGGGATATAGTTGGTCCACTGAGACATGACATGTGCACAGTTAGTAGTTTGGGGAACGGACCCCTGGCGTCATTTGAATGATATTAACATATTCCAAGCAGTTCACGTGTTGCCAATCAGTATTGTATTGTTTTGAAATCTACCAGTGTAATTTGGTTATCTAAACCCAACTATGCACTATAACAAATCCAAACAAAGCCAACCCGATAAGTGTTGTTTTGATTAATTGGTGGTTCACGGAGTTCATCCAACATTTTAATTTCAGAATGCCCCACCAGGCTTTGCATTTAACCCAGTGGTAACGTCACGTGCACAACTACATAGGTTCTTACTGTAAATTTGATATATGAAGGAATTGTACATTCAGTTGATAAAGAGGGGCAACCTACGTGGATGAGCCTATTACATTGATCAAGTCTGTTATCCCCAGAGGTTTTTCATTTTGTGAGCAAATGTGGTCCAGTGGAAAAGTGAGGACTAGTGGGCAGCTAGACCTTAAATGTGATAGTGCTAGTTGTCATGCTGCAGAGGAGAGGGATTTCCTTCATTCAAAATGCTTTGAATTATATCAGGTATTGGCTCAAAGCAGTGCGGTAGTATGACTATCATCAACGGGGGAAAAACCGAATGGTGCCTTTCATTTGAGATTTCACTTCTGAGCTTGAGCTCAGCCTGAGCTTTTTTGTGCCATCAATGTACTTGAACAAGCAATAGGCTTTCATGTCTGGAAGGACATCAGCTCCGAGTAAAAGGCTTTGTGCTCATTGCTGAAGAAGTTGGCTGGATTCTGGGTCTGCGTTACCTTGTCGACAACGGACCGATGGATTCGAATAAGCTATTCATTCTTGTATCGGTTTGAGGTCGAAGCCTGACAGTAGATGCTGCAACTGTTCTAACAGATTATAAATACAGCTGCTGACAGCACCAGCTTTACAAAATGCTTTTTAATTAGTGTAAAGTAGGAATTATTTCAGCTGAGCTGAGACTTAAAAAAATCCTGTGATGGAATATGGTTTACTCGTTTTCATACATAATGGAAATAGCTGTGGTTGCGATTGAACACAACAATTTACGGGGCTGGTGAGGGTCGGCCTGGATGCATTCCGTTCAGACACTCAGACACCGATACAATCATTGTATCAACATTATGCACACCTTGGAAAAAAGGTTATTGGAATCCCATGGTTCATTGTACTGTCAGGACCTACCGAGTCTTTGTTCAAGCAGCACATGTCTCCTAACATGTTCCAGGGTTGTTGGACCTAGGGATAAAGACAAAATAATTCTCCGTACGGCATTTAGTGATGAAAACATTGCTGATGTCACATCATATGCCCCATGTCTTTTTGCTTTGTGACAGACACTGTTTTTATGGATATAGTAAGAAGTATGTACGACAAGGTAGCACACCCAGAGCTAAACAACTTCTCAGCAATGGCCGAAAACGCACTGTCACTCGGTGGCTGATGTCCTCTCAGACATGAAGGCCTTTGACTGTTCAAGTACATCTAGGGAAACCAAAAAAGCTCATAGGCTGGCTCAAGCTCAGAAGTGTTACAATTCAAAGGATAATGCACCCATTACTCAGTCTTTGCTGTCCTCTCAGACCTGAAAGTTCTTTGTCGCAAGTAAATTTATGGCAACAAAAAACAGGTCAGGCTCCATATCTGCGTATGTCCATTTTAGCAGTGGAATCGACTCCTCCGAAACAGGTAGTGACTCAGTACATTGGTAGACACTTCTGAAGTCAGAAGTAATGAAAAAACTCCTTTGAGGAAAAAAACTGCTTGGAAAATGCAAAATTGTCAATAAATTCAAATTGGTATATTGCGGCCACCAGTATAAAAATGTGAGATGATTTCTGATCATCTAATTAGTCAAAAACAACACTTTTTAAATATTTGATATTTTACTAATACGATTATCCACAAGATGGCTGCTTCCAGGACACTTGTGGATTGTTATAGTAAGGTAAAATTCCATATAGCATAATACATTTGACATTCGAATCGATTTCTGTACAAAATTACTCAAAAAAAATGCATATTGATTAGACGCATGAACATAAGAACTCGGCTTGGGATTGTTACAGTATTCAAAGAAATCCTGGTCATCATATTAGTTAAAAAAAGGACACTTATTCATGTTTGTTAGTTAATTTGCTCAAGAGATTGGAAATCTGCAGTAGTGATGGTGAACTCCACATAAACACACTACTCGGAAATTATTCTTGGTCATGTAAAGATTTCGAAACAATACATTAACAGTCTTCAAAGGTGACCTGGCTTGGACTTGCAAAAAACATCGCATATGGTAGGATACAATACTGGCTAACAAAAGTGGGACATGGGAGTAAAAAAATAAACTATAAGTAGGATGTCTTTATGCCCTGTAAATGTTGGACTGAACCTTCCTCATCAGAAAAACTCAACGAGAAGGAATACCCGTAATGAGCAACTTTTCAACTTTTATTACAACAGCATTAATGAGAATTGTGAGGGAGAAAATTTAACGTAAGTAACAAGGGTGTCCATTTTGTACTGTAGGCCATCATCACCAGTTTTAGAGATAGTAATCAGTTATATTAGATTGCCTCTTTAATGATTGTCTTGGCTGTTGACATGATTTTTATGAAAAAAAAGTAAAAAACTTGGCATTTTGTTGGAAATGTACAAATGTGGACACCGTTACTAACATAAGATAAATAGCATCACTTATCCACTCATTTGATGCGGGTTAATTCAAAAACTTACTGACACCTCATGCTTTGAAATTGAAAAGTTACATCAATGTTTCACAGGGACTTTACATAAAGATTGCACAAGTTATAATATTAAAAATATTAATAATGTGACCAACATTTACCGTAATTAGTAAACTACACGAGGACACCAAATAGGTTGGACACAAAATGAAACTCAAAGTATTCATTGAAATGTAAAAGTTGTACATATGGATTTTGCTGTGCCATGACGCATAATTAATAATTAAGGCATTTCATTAGGAAAATTAATATCTCTTCTTGAAGCAGTAACTAGATATTTAGAGTGGGCACCAATACTCCCATTCGCTTTGGTGTCCGAATGTTACAACGTTAAATCAAATGTATGGACAGGTGGTTCTTCAAGTCCTTAAGAGTTGTCTGATTTATGCCAAAATGTTATTAAATTCCCCAAACAGGGTAGTTTATTTAAGTCATCAGCTATACGTCATTTTAATCTGTAACCACCAAACGTAACAGAGGTAAAGATGCTCTCATCTGTTTTACCATTAAACACTCCGAGATCCCCTGTTTTATGTTAATAACAGATGGACACAAAATGGTTAAAGATGGTCAAGATAAGTTCGGCGAATAAAAGTTTGAATTTTCAATCGCATGAAGAGATAAATGAACCGGTTGCTTAATACTACAGTAACAAGGACAGTACTAAAGAACCTGTTGATTACATAAACTAAAGCATCGTTCTCGCTTATTCACTTCAGGTTGGAGTCAACATATTGTTAGCATTTATACATACAAAAACAAAAACAAAAGTGTCGTCAAAAATTGAGGCGCATTTGCTGAAACTGTCATAGACAAACGACGCGGCCACAGCCTCTTGCAATATAGCAACTAACCCAACGAATCAAAATAAATGACATGCCATACAGCACAAACCTCAAACCATTTTAGGAGCTTTGACGTGGGTAGGTCGGGTGTCCCAATGACTCACATACGACCTCGTCCACGTTCGTAATTCATCTTAAAATTCAGAAATAACCTTATACAGTGGAGTTGATCTCAGCTCAACGGTTTTGGAGTAAGCAAATTATTGCTTTATAACGTATGACAAAAATCCGAATTTTTCGTGAAGATTTCGGCTCTTATGTGTTAAAACAATGGACGTCTTAAATTGGGACTTGTTTGCCGCCGGAATCGACTGGTCCTGTGTCTCTAAAGTTTGCCATATGTATTTTATTGTTTGTCAGCACGTCATCGCCTGTTTTACCGTGCCTTTTATTTTTTTTAAGTTCATGGGTCCCTTTGACGTATATTTTATTCTTTTTCACGACCTTTACCGCTCTGCTGGAGAACAATAGTTCCAAGTTGTTGCTGTTGTACCCTATAGCGTGTGCTGTGTCTCTAACCGTTGTTGTCATTTTAACCTGCAGCCTTCTGTATACTTGGTCGTTCTTACCTGTGACTGTCGTGTTCACCAGTGCGTGGAAAATGTAGCTAAAACAAGTTTCTAGATTTACAGATCTGGTGTAAAGGAAAAGCGCGGATATTTTCCATACGTATAGTAGAAGAACGTATTGTTCAAACACTACTACAATCTCAGCCTTCAAGTTACCCATTTGCCTTCTTAATCAAGACACTCTTGTACATGCAGTTACAGTGACAGTATCAAAATGTCTTTATCAGACAACTACTTGTTGGAATACAATCAGCGCGCCATTTTGTCTGCGTTGTACATCATACTTGCAGTCCCAATAGGCATTTGCAATGCCTGGATATTGTTGGCGATCCTGTGCTCTAAAAGAATACGTTGCAGTGGCACCAACTGGATGGTCTTCTTCCTATGTGCTGGAGATTTCTCTGTGTTCTTCACTCGGATTCCCGTTAATGTCATCGCATTGCTTAACACTGGCGGATGGCCCAGCGAGATACCCGAATTCTTTTGCACAATACCAGCAGGTGTTGATGTTAACAATATGTTGAACTCCACATGTGCTATGCTCCTTCTTTCTTTTAACCGATGGGTCAAAGTTAGTCAATCTCCACGGACATATCGCTTGTTGTACAGCGCCTGGGCCATTACTTTTACTCTCTCCATGGTTTGGGTTCTGAAGTTCTTGATCGTTGGCTTGCCACCACTGTTGGATTCGGTTCATTCGGTTACAACAAAAATATTGAAACATGTTCTACAACGACGAGCACGAGGTTAACGACTACCACGCAAGGGATTGTTTGTCACTTTCGGTTCCCAAATGCATTATTTTCACCATTTACCTCTATGTTATAAACATTCACCCATATCCGACGAGAAAACGGCCAAAGGAACCAAAATTGAGATTCTCGCATGCTCGCAATAACGCGAGTTTACTTCGGCGTGGCAATATCGATCATCGTTCTGTATCTTCCGAATGCTGTGCGTACGCCGGTTGCGATGAAACCTGATTTTGTTTCTCAGTTATGCAATGTGACATCCAATTTCTAACGTCCATAGGATATCGTGCGATGTGTAGCTCCCGTTATGAAGAAATGACAAGTGAATATGGTCTAAGCCTTGGCACTTTTAGCCGAATTGCATTATCACATAAAAGGGGATGATTAGTGGGCACCCATTAAGGGGGTTTTACGTGTGATTTGTTTACGCGCAAGCTGCTGCTTCTTACACCTTGTGAATTCTGTTTTAGAGCCCAGTCAGGAAAATGGAAGAATTAGGTGTTGAGCGGGCCGAAGGTATCATGCGCAGATGCCGCAGATAACTGTGCGTTTATTTGCGTTTAAATCGCGCTTCGCTAGCCTGCGTTCTGATTTGCTGCATGCCGAATGTGGCGCGGACTTTTTTCCTGCCGCCCAACAAGACGCCCAATTTGAAAAAAGTTCAAATTTCAGTGGTTTTGGGCATGTAATGGAAAAAGTAAGTCGTTGACCCTCATTTTTTATTTCCAAATTTTGGAAGAAACGAGATCGGGACCTCTATACATAATTAGAAATTACAAAATTTTAGTCGGATAAGTTTTTATTTTGTAGCGATCCAAACGTCAAATTTTGACTTCCCATTTAGGGATTGGTGGTTAAATTTTTTTGTTTGCCTATAGATCAAAAACAAAGTCGATGACACCCTCTTTTTATTCAGATTTTCAGGCCGAGTAAATTACCCCGAGTAGATCACAAAACACGTCAAACCCCTTAATAATATAGATGAAATTCAAACTGATTTTAGCTTGTAGAAAAATGTTTTGAAGTCTCCTATTCAACAGTTCAAGATTAAAAACCTGTCTTTATTAATAGTTTATTTGATTTGTCATGCAGTTCTATCAAGAGAAGTTAAACGAACCGCGGTTGCAGTATACACGCAACCGAATGCAGGCCCCTCTGTGTACGTAAATTGTACGGTCATGCAAAACCATGCTTGACCGCACCGCAACTGACCCTTCTTAGTCAAAACAGGTACGCGCATATAATTATGACATAAATCAATACTCCCATTGTCATTTCACAATTCAAACGTGTACACTGCCGGAAAAAAGCCATTGATTGTGTAATGTCAGATAGTAAAAGTCATGTCACCTGCATAGAGGATACAGTGTTAAGAAACCTTGACCAAGTGAACCGACACAATAGTACCATCTCACCCGGTCACGTTATATCGCGCACAATATAAGATTATTGAGGAGTATTTTTCAACCCCCAATTTCTGGGATATTTGGACTCCATGCGCCAACTTACAACACAAAAACAACACCAAATTCTACCAACGGAAAGTCTGATTGAATTGGTTTCAGCTTCAATAGCCGAGACCATCTCGGATTTTCCAATCAGTGCGCTTATAATTTTGACCACTGAGTCTAAGAAGTCTCCGAAACGTCATGAACACACATTGCAGAAGTTCCGAAATCTCAGCTGTATCACAACTATGACGTCACCATTTAGTAATGAGTTTAATGAGCGGCGCTCTGCATTTGTAATTGTTACGAAGAAGATTGTTCGGGGAGCTCGGAGCGGTGTTCACCGCGCGATCTTATTATGAGTGCGCGTCTATTGTTTACCCATCTGCAGTTAAAACAAAAAAGTATTTTTTAATGCACAAAGAGAAAAACCTGGTTTTCAAACGATAAAATAGGGTTTTCGATCGATAAATGAAGTTAATCAAAACCTAGCTTTTCGATTCATAAAAACGGTTTCTTTCAAATCCAAAAACTTGGTTGATCAAATACGGTAGAAGTTTAAAAAACCGATAGTTCGATATTTTCGAGCGATAAACAAGATTGATCAAACCTAGCTTTTCAAATCAATAACCTGGTTTTTTTCAAATAAAAAAAAACAATCTTATCAAATTCTATATGCAAGGGTTTGAAAATCGGTTTTCAACCGATAAACTAGAAACACTTTATTAAAATCTAGCTTTTAGAATCAATAAACTGGGTTTTCAAATCGGAAAACTAGGTTATCAAATTTCGATCAGGACAGGTTTTTAGAAAAAACCTGGTTGTTCGATGGAACAAACAAGTTTCACGACCAATCAAGCAGGTTTATCAAACCTAGCTTTTCGATTCGATCACCTGTTGTTTTTTCAAATAAAAAATGCTTCTCAATTGTTAAGCCGGGTTGACAAAAAAAAATAAAGTGATTTTTCTCTTTCTTGTGCCAATACTTCGGCTCATAGTTATGGGCACACAAATTTCTCACAGCGGTTCGGTTGGTCTTTTCCTGTCGATTTGCATCATTCGGAACTTCTCAAATGCAACCACATACGTTCACATGTCTATTAGCCTATTTGATGATTAAAATATTAATTTGATTCTCAATGGTATTTGAGAAAAGGTTTCTAGGAAGAAAGCACTCTGTTTGTTATGAAATCCCCTTGTTTCTTATTGAGAAGAGCACCAGGGTATTTACTAGTAGCTAGTGCAAGAAAAGAAGGTGAATTCCCTTAGTGCTATGTTGAGATGCACCTGTTGTTTAACAACTGGGAGAGGTGAATGGGAATTCCCCCAGATGTAAATTTAGAAACGGAGTCAACTTGTTTATGCAGAGATCAAAACAGATTGTAATTTGGGTTCCATGAAGTTATATGTGAGTGAGCATGCAGATGATGTAATTTATGTGAAATCAATTTGGTCAGTGAAAGATTAGGTTCAGCATGATGATACTGTAACGATTATTGTTAGAGAGGGGATCTAGCTGTGAGAAGTTAAATATGCTCACTGAAAAGACTCAGGGCTAGTAGTCAGGAGCTAGTACTATATAGATATAGTAGCAGTTTGTAAGCCAAAGAACTCCGTTTTGGTGTCGCTGCAGAATTGCAGACAGCACGTAGGGATACTCTGGTGTATGTCTGTGCGTGTTTCCGAATGTGTGTGTGGTGTTTGTGTGGTGTGTTGTGTGTGTGTCGTGTGTGCGTGTCTGTGCGTGTTTGTGTGTGTATGGTCTGTCGGTGTCTGTGGTAAAAATGTAACAACTTATCTAATTATATTGCATGCCATATGAGTGCGTAAGGGTTTCGATGATGGAACTGGTGGAAGGGGGGTGGGGGGGGGTGACATGTTGGGTGACCTGTGTGAATTGGTGGACATATGTGACCTTTGGCCCCATCACAAACCACGACGGCAGACGACACTCGCGGTCCGGAGACCGCTGTATTTTTGGGAATCAAAAGGTGATTCCAGCTTGTGGTCCTTATGAGGACATAAGTGGCAGACTGGTTTTAGAATACATGGATTGTATTACAAAATATTAGTGGTAGTCGAGGGAAAGCCCGTCGTCTAACTGTGGACAAATTATCTCCAAGGACAGAGAAGATTTCCCGTTGGATCATTATACCGAGGATTAGAGGACTGCATGTGGTCATTGTGGAGTCTTTCGCGTGAGGACATATTCATGTTGAAAAAACCTTTTTGCAACGTTCTGTTAACTATGGAAAACAATCTGTCACTTCTGGAAGAACTTTTGGTAAGACTGGTAATGTTGAGGTTACATGGCGATTGTACAGGTGATTATGTTTTGGCATACCAAATTCTTGAACCAAGCTGATTAAAAATCATTAAATCTGTGTTACACATAAAAATTTAGATCATGTGCTCAAGGTCATTTGTTTGTGTTTAAAGGGTATTTTCTGACCTTTGACGCCACGAGACTCATAACAATCTCAAGAATGCCACACAGATTGGGGGGGTTATAGTTCTGGGTATTTTCAAATCAGATCATACAGTTTAAATACTTAATTCTAGTAACTTAAGTAGTTGTGCAGGATTTTATTGTGCTATTTGTAAGTCAATCAGCCATAACTCTAAGGGCCGAGAAATCTGAAATGACTCATAAGCTCTATTGGAGGGGGACCAATTGCCTGGGTCAGCAGGGTATCTCCACCTAACACCTGGATATCCATGGCCGTGGTAAACTAACTTGTTCAGGATATGCAACATACCCAAAGATCGACGGTACTTGCCCTGTGCTACTCATGTGCAGAGTATGCCTGCACTGTATGGAAAAGACTCAAATAATGCCAAGAAGCTGGATCCAGCATTAAATGCCACCTGCCTGCTTATCACAGAATGGTATTCGACCAA
Source organism: Ophioderma brevispina (assembly GCA_023653785.1). Lineage (NCBI taxonomy): Eukaryota > Metazoa > Echinodermata > Ophiuroidea > Amphilepidida > Ophiodermatidae > Ophioderma > Ophioderma brevispina. The sequence goes on along the minus strand of JAMKCH010040705.1, from coordinate 2,083 downwards.
CTCTAACGGAAAAAAACTATACATCCTAGCAGGAATTGCTCCACAGATCGTCGTCAGCGTAGCGGAGCATGCAAGAGCGTAGTACCAAGTATCTAATGTGACGCCCCCTATGTCCGGACAGAGATAAGCTGCAACCGCCTTAAATCCAGAGAGAGTTCTGAGCAAGTCCAACTCTTTTGAATAAGTCTCTAAGGGTTTGAGATAGTTCGTATTTGCTAGTGATCGAGTAACCACTGCCAACTCGTGTAGGTTTGATAATTAACAGATTGTAATTGGATTCAGGATATCCGCTCTAAATCAACCGGCGACACGCCCATGCGAGAAATGTCTTCCGGTTTATTTTGAAAAGCACCATGAGTCTATGATCCTAATAGGAGTTGCATGAACGAAGGAAAACTGAAGGATGAGGTAAACATGTACATTGCGCTTTTTTTCATGGAGGGACGTGTCCACTGGGGAGAATTATATTCTCGATTTTCTCGTGTTTTATTATATGTTGGATTGACATGACTGATGATAATGTGTTCTGACTTACATTTTCAACCGAATCATTGTAATACCTGTTCTAAATTAATTCTAAGTACCAACCGTATATATTATGTAATCCGTAATAAACTCTTACCATATCGTTGTGTTCTACGGATTAGACCCCTAATAGATTGCTTTTTGCTTTAAATGTACTTGAGATTATTCCTTTAATCATTATGACGATGCTGGCACGAATTTAGGTTGCTTACATTGTTTTGATAACACTATGATTAAGATTGTTAAGTTGAAACTAACCTTGTGGCACTGATACACTAAAATATTCAAGGACTATATTGGTAATTATAATGTTTCTAAAGAGTTATATTACTTGATCATGATCATTTACATGACATAAAGCCAATGATGATTTCAATCTTAAATCTAAATTCTAGAAGTTTAACAAGAACTATGATTGTATCAATACGTTTCTTTCCAAGTTCAGTCATTCATTTACTATAATCGCCTTATCTGAAACTTGTTTAAAGATGACTGATTCAAACATTGTAATATTGCTAATTATAATCTTGTTAATTCCGCCTCGTCGTGGCAGAAGAAGTGGTGTGTGCCCTTTATATCCATAATTGGTTTTCTTTCCGTATTAGAATGATGTGAAACTTATGATCATTAACATGATGCAATTGGTGATATCGATCATTCGGAATCTATTTTCAGTGAAATCTTAAGTCCAAGTTGCAAAAATATTATTGTCGGCATATTCTACCGCGCTCTACGAACTAATACTGATATGTTTCTGTCGATCTTGCCACACTGCCTTGATAAAATATAAACACGGAAACAAACAGTCTACACTTTCTGGCGATTTTAATCGTGATTGTTACAATACGCATAATAACCTTCACCATAGTGCGATGTCCTCAAACATTTTAAACCATTGTTATCCTCTTATTGATAGGCCAACTAGAATTACTACGAATACAGCTTCATTAATCGATAATAGTTTTAAAATGTTTTGAAACATCAATAAAGTCTGCGTTTTTATTGCCGACTTACTGATCATTTTCCCATTTCAGGTTCAAATCTGGTTCCCATCTCGTATAATAATCACATTACCTAGCACCATCTCGCCTCATTAAAGAATTTTAACAATTCTAATCGAGCTTACAACGCATTCATTCATAACATTCTCTGAGTTATACTGTGAAAGAGATATGGTCCCCTGGAAGGATATAAGCCGGGGGATTGTGAAACAATAGACAACCGGATACAGAACGGAGCGTCCCCTCCGGACCATGGCTTCTGAGGTCTATAGTATTCACCTGTGGACCTGTTCCTAGAATACAGTCCTTGCTTTAAGTGCCAGGGTCAATACTCTTCACCGCGTGGACCGCATATCTCTAGAAATAGTAGTCCTTACTTCATTATTAGTTTCTAGGTTTCTATATAGTTAGCCGCGACTATAGTTTCTATCGGATTATAGTTCCTTTTACACCAGACCAGTGAAAGTAACCATAGTCCCCCGTTATCTAGTCCGATCTCACGGTATAGGTATGAATGAATAAGATGTTAATAAGCGTGTGATAAATGGTATAAAAAA
>JAMKCH010040704.1:0-13080 GCA_023653785.1 Ophioderma brevispina | reverse complement strand
TGAATTTCCTATTTGTTCCTATATATAGGAAATTAGAAATTCCACAATTTTGGTACCAAAGAAACAGTTCTCAGCTTTATCATTTCAGATGGGGACAAGTTATACACCAGGCCAAAAACAGAATTTTCACATTTTTTTGGGACACCTGTTATTTGAAATCTCTTGTTGCACCTTTAATCTACAGTTATTGAAGCGAGACTCTCGAATGCTTTGGATGAACTCATTACTTACTATGAGAAAAACCACCTACGTGCAAATCCATCCAAGACACAGATATGTGCTTTCCATCTATGCAACCGTGAAGCCAAGCGTCAGCTTAGAATAACCTGATCTGGAAACATCCTGGAGCGATACGATAATCCTGTCCACCTATGAGTTACCTTGGACTGCACTCTTTCTTATAAGATCCACATTAAGAAGACAAAGAGTAAAGTATGTTCACGCAATAACATTGAACATACTCACTGGCACAAGATGGGGTGCTCGCCCACCCTAGGATCGATAGCACTGGCCCTGTATGGAAGAGATCAACCCATGCAAAGAAGCTTTACCCAGCGTTAAATGCCTCCTGCCGGCTTATCATAGGATGTCTTCGTCCAACTCCAACGGATAACTTATACATCCTGGCAGGAATTGCTCCACCAGACATCCGTCGAAGTTTAACGAGCATGCAAGAACGCAGCTGCCGAGTATCTAATGTGAAGCACCCTATGTCCGGACAGAGACCTGCTGTTATACGCCTGAAATCCAGAGAGTGTCTTAAGCAGTGTTTAAGGCGCTTAATAGAGTCGCCTTGTGGAAAGGTCTTGCTATCAACCAAGTAACATCTATTGGTATTGACCCCAGTGAGCATCTTCAACCTGGAGCTGACTCCCCGTGGGCTGAATGGCGATGTCTCAACGGATTGAGAACCAGAATCGGTCGATCTAAGGTTTCCCTGCAAAAATGGGGTTACCCACTTTTGGAGCAACCGTGCACAGGCAAGGGGCCTTGCTGAATTCAATGAAGCAGCCAGACGTTGTAGCCGTCTCTGGCTACAGCATATTTGAGAACCACTGGCTAAGCATATTTGAGAAATACACGACAAGAAGAAGAACCTGCAATTGGAAATGATTTTACAAAACTGCACATTAGCCACAAAATTAGAGATGACTTAAATTTTAAACTTTTAAGTGAGACGTGATGGTTTTATGCATGCGTATTTTTTGGTAGGGCTTTTATATCGCATGCTCACCAGCTTGTATAAGTTGCTATACTGGGTAGGCTTAAGTGTTACCAAAGAGCTTACCTTTTATTTTTTTATTAATCCTTCTATAACCTTTTTTACTTTGTTATTATATTTAGCCCGGGGGTGGGGGGTACTCAGTGGAAAAGGGTAGGTACATATGTGCCGCCGATATGGGTCACATTTTCACGCCTTACTTTAACAATGGGTCATTTTTCCCACCAGGCTACTATAAAGATGGGTCACTTTTGAGGCCATTGCTACTATATAAATGGGTCCATTTTTTTAAATTTTGGTCGCATTTTACTATGAAAATGGGTCAATTTTTCCGATTTTTGCTAAAATCACAATGAAAATGGTTGATTTTTTTGAATTTTGGAAAAGGTTACTATGAAAATGGGCCGATTTTGCTAAGATTACTATGAAAATGATGCGAAATGTCAAAGCCAACTATATAAATGGGTCGAAATTTCGGAACCAACTATATAAATGGGTCATATTTTTGAATAATTTGGTCACTATAAACATGGGTCGATTTTTTTTTACCCGGCGGACGCACACCCGATATATTTAGATATTAAATAAAGTGGTTTTTATAGCTCTCTCATACCTGGATATAATTTATTAAATGCACTAACATCCGATAGGACATCCCGGCCCAAAGCTGTACCATACCGTGACAATTACAAACAAAACGGACGGAAAATGTTAAATTGCCGAAGGCACAGGTAATGGACTTGTGTAGTTTCAATATCAGCAAGTATGTAACAACGCGTATAATGCACTTATATAGCGGCCCATATACAAACTCCCATGTTTTATTTATGGTAATTTTAGGTTTCATTTTGAGTATTTCACACAAAGTAACAGTGTTAATTCCCATAGCAGGCACACTAAGTTTATCTATTTTCTACGGATTGGTATCGAACCATTGTGTTCCAAGAATCAAGCATTTAGATAACACATTGATGAGTCGGCTTATTCCATTGATACAAAGATGCATTCGGTTTATTCCATTAATACAAAGATGCATACCACACCGGGAGAATACCAGGTGCTTGCGGTGCTTGCGGGTATTTGCATATTTGATAGTGCGGATAAGTTGAAAAAAGTATAAAAAGACATCGTAAAATGTGGCTGATTAAAATGGCCACTTCACAATATTGAGAGACTTACGATTGGAGATTTTAATTTGACAGCAGACTATTTGTGAAGTATTACTGGCCAAACACCAAGAGATTTACTGATTTGATTGGTATTTAAGAACAGTGACGACATTACAGGTTGCATAACAGCATGTGAATTAGATTAATGCTGCTTCCATTTTGGGTCACTACCGCAAACGCGTCAGTGTTTGCTGGTAGGCCCGGTGATCCATATAGTAACAGTGTCCGTGTGACGAGTGTCCTACCGCCCATCTTGCCACTTTGTCTCACGTGGATTCTTATTATTCGTTCTTTAAGCACGTAAAAGGCACATGCGGCGTATGTGTTACTGGTGTGTTTGGCGGCCAGGATGCCCCCAGTAATGGCGGCGACGTAGAGGTTTCCTTTCGGGGGAGGCTTCCCCGTCGGATTCGTGTATATGCATCATTTGTTTTCAGTACTGTACCCAACTGACCTCGTCTACAAGGTCGCGTTTTATTCCGTACCTGTTGACATGGGAGCTATGACACTCGTCATGGGGACACTCGGTTTCTTTAACACTGTACAAATCGGAGTAGAGGATGAGATGGACACTCAAGGGTATTAACACATTAACTTCTCATTTCTTCTAAAGTCAATATTTGTGGTTAGAAGTTGATGAAGCCAATGACAATTAGGCGCGAAGGATCTACAACGATTTAAATGTTTAAGGGTTGTCGTATGAAAAATAGTACGACAATTAAAATGTATCCTGTCTTTTCTAATAATTGAAAACCAAAAATGTTCTGAAGTGTCATTTTTACATTTGACGGCAAATTGCAAAAATAGGGAATGCTACAACACTACAAGCAAAGTGCTGATAGGGAGGTGCGGCGCTTGATTTGGAGCTATTTTTACCTCATTTTGTTTTTTATTTTGATTTATGAGAAAAAATTATGTTTTATTACACAAAACCGCAGGCGGAGATAGGAAACATTTCATTACAAACTAAATATAAGTGATCCAAATAGATATTCTTTTTATAAAACTTACGACAAAGAGTAACTATTCCATCGCATTGGATCAGGAGTAATGCTAGGACTAAATGACTTGGGTATCACTAAAGACTTTAATTTTGTAAATAACAAACAATATAGAAAGAAACTTCATCTTGCATATGATGGCTTAACCTATCAAAAATCGGGTAGAACTCTTCTTGCACAGAACTATATTTCATGTTTGTGTAATTGTTTTCGCAGGATTTAACATGACATCATCCACAGTGGAGGAAGAGGGTAAATGAAACTATTAAAAGAACTGTGCAGACAGAATGTTATGTGCTATTAAAAACGTTGACCAAAATTTTGTATACTGTAATAATTGTACCCTTGACTTCCATATCAATTGTACTAACAGTGATATTTCTGCCTTAATCTAATTGGGGTGTGATAACGTTTTTCACAAAATGTCATATCTGAACTCATTTTAGTGATACTTTTGTATTTAAGATGTCTCCCTTAACAAGGGTTTTAGTAGGTCCATATCTAAAACATTGTAGTTGCAAAATAAAGTTGACCATCTTCGTGTTTTTCTAACCAACCAAAATGACTTTGGCACATTTTAGTGTGTCAGATCTTGGCTCACTTATAATATTGATAACAATGAAATTGAAATTGATGGTTTGACATGTGTTAGAGGCTGACAGAAAAGTGCTTATCCGATGAACGGGGTGGTGGTTTGCTTTGTTATATTAAAATAAATTGTTTATAAAGAAATTCTAACTTAAAGTATGTACTGGTGACATTGAAACTCTTGGATAGAAGATCAACCTTACCACATACTAAGCCTATTGTTGTAGAAAATGTTTATAGCCCACCAGACACTAAGTGGAGGACTATGTAAATTAGACACTCTTTTCAAAAATGTCACCTATTTGTAGGAGGATGTAATAATAGTTGGGGACTTTATATGATAAATGTAAATAGGACTGACTCTGGTTAAAATAATAATCTTGTCTAGACACTAGTAATTTGCCCAATTAATTAGGATTATACAAGGTCAATGAGGTCAGTAGAACTATTATTGATCTTATTTTTGTTACCAATTCAGGGTGTCCTCCTCTGTGTCCCTAGTTAGGTCTCAGTGACCACTCACTTATATATGGTGTTCGTTTAAAAATTAAGAAAATGAAATCAGTCTCTAATCCTGTAAAATCACGCTCTTTTAAGAATTTTGTGATAAAGATTTGTTGATGATTCTGTGAAAAAATGTTGACTGGAATGAAATAACTAATTTAGGTGATGTTGACAGTGCATGGAATGCGTGGAAAAAATAAGTTTAAGGAGTTTATGTAGTAACATGCACCTGTTAGAGAAAAGAAAATTAAGGGTTCTCTTCCTGATTGGATCAATAGCGAATACAATTAAACATCCAAGGATCGTGATCATTTTTTTTGTTAAAAGTCATAAATCTAATGATCTGATGATGGAAAATGGCTCTAAAGCGCGAAGAAATAAGGTTTAATAACCTTAGGTAAATAAATATTTGAAAAGAAGAGTAACCTGTAGGATACAATTAATCAAAACATAATAATTCTAAACAGATTGGACTCCGATAAGAAATAGGAAATTAATTCCCCATAACAACGGCTTCGGGTAAGACCGGTCAGTGGGTACTGGTTTAACTAACAGGGGACAAAGACAGAAATGCTCTAATGGAATTATGAGTATTTACTAAATTGGGATGATTTAGCACAGAAATTGATAGTACTACAGATGCAAGTTGTAATATTACTGATGTTGGTGCATGTAGTGCAAAGTTAATAATAGTGACATTGATTAATTGATGCATACAGTGTTATGTTAACACCGTACATTTGAATTTGTACCTATGATAACTGAGGTTATGTTTTTGACCCAAATTTGTAATTTTCCTAACAAACAGAATCAACTGGAACTTGATATTTCAATGTTTAATTGTAAATTGCCTGCTCCAATTAATTTTTGTCACTCACTTGCTTAATATGTATTTGTCTTTAATTAAATCGCCATTCCCTTCAGAGTGGAAAACTTGCCAAAAGAGTTACCCTATTTTTAAGGAGTGTTTGTAAATCTGATTGTGGAACTATAGGCCCATATTGTTTACTTTTTAAAATATAAATCTCTAAGATAATTGAAAGAGCTGTACATGATCAGCTGTATAATTATTTTTAACTATGTGTAATATTTTAATCCATCTCCAGTCTGGTATTAGATTGTAACCATTCAATAATTTCTACTCTTCTTGATGTTGTCAAATATATCTCCCAACATGAATGATGGTATAAAAGCAACTGCTTGCTATTTTTCTAGATTAAGCGTAAAGATGACACTGTTAATACAAACTTCTCTTAGTAAAGCTGTATGGGACTATGGTATAAGAAATCACAATTGAATTGGTTTGCATTCGTAATTAAGTAACAGGGCACAAAGAGTTATGTAAATTCTTCTTGTTGATTTAAAGGCATCCATATAGGCATTCCTCAAGGGTCAATTTTAGGGCCTTTGTTGTTCAGAATATTACGTAAACTCATACCAATAATTATCCTGTAAATGTGTAATGTAGGCCAGATGATACCACACTTTTATGCACTTCATCAGACCCACTTTTTTCCGCGTGATTTTTTTTTAAACAAAAATATGAGAGATATTGCGGAAATGTTACATGAAAACAAATCTACTCTAAATATTGAAAAAAAAAACTAAAGTAATGATTTTTGGGTCAAATCATATGCTGAGCAAAGTTGAGAGGATCTACTCTTTCATATGCAGAGAATGTATAGGATAAGGTCAATTCATTAAGTATTTGGGTGTGATTTTTGACCAAAACAATTAAGTTGAATGATCATGTAACTTTATATCAAATAAGGTTTTCCAAATGCATTGGCATTATTCGTAGAGTTAAGTATGATCTGCCCCAAAGAAGCCCTGAATATGCTTGCCGATGCACTTGTAATTCCCACTTTGATTGTTGTAGTGCTGTATGGTCAATTGTAATGCTTAATTTATCTACTTCTCTCAAAATTCATAATTAGAACTTGCTTTAGAATATTGCTTTAGTGCTGATATTCAAGACCTCTATTGCTGACGCTAATTGCATTCCCAAATTGGTGTGGTGTAAAAACGTGATAAAACGGGGGGAAAACACTTGTTCTTGTTCTTTTGTTCTTTAATTGTCTCAATGGTTCTGCCCCACTTTATTTGAGTTCCAGTTTTCGGTTGTTGAAGAATATGCTAATAAATGCACTCGTAGCCAAAGTTCCAAAACCCTTTTTGTCCCTCTTGGGAACAAACTCAAGGTAAGCGGTTCCTTCTAGTATTATAGAGGGAGCTAAGTGCATGGAAACAAACTGAAAATCCTGCCGGCAGAATTATGATGCATGATTTTAAACATGTTTAAAAATGCATTCGTTAAGTTAAATTATACACTTCATGCTTGTCAATTTCATTTTACATGTATTTTATGAGAAAATGCAGCTTCTACATGCAAGCCAGTACATTGTATTGTTACATGTACAATTATGTGAATTTGCTTTGTGGTCTGTGGTGTATGTACAGTGTGTGTTTGGTATGTGTTTACATTGTGTGTGTGTGTGTCATGTGTGTGTGTGTTTGTGCTGCACGCAGTGCTAGTAAGGGAACAAGCCGTGGGGTGCTTGTAAGCATACGAATGTGGGTGTGAGAGTTGTAATAACCTACACATCTATGCTGTTTGTATACATAGTTTTATAATATTATTAAACTACAAAAATAATATATTTGTTTTTATTATTTTAAAGTACATTGTATGTAAATGTTTGTGCAGGGCCTTCTTGGAGAACAGTACTAGATACTGAAGAAGTTTACCCGGGAAAGAAAGATTACCAAAATAACTAAAATGATATTTTGGACAGTCAAATATTTAGTAAAATCATTACAAAACAAAACAACACACGAAAAAATGAATAAAATAACAAAAACACTAAAAAATTTATTTAAAAAACAATTGGAAAAATTCATCAGATTAATATTCTGTATTAAAACCGAAGAATTACTAAAACAAAATGTGTTTTAAACAAAAAGTCAAAGACCGAACATTTGGCTATATTTGAAATGCGTGAAACAGTATCAAAATCGAGCCATGTGTTGGGATCATATCTTAATGGACCTACATCTTGTATAGATTATTTGTGATATCTTGCAACTTATTTAAGCCATTATTGCTGGAATGGAACTCTTAGTAGGCAAAAATAAAAGAGCCCGGAAGACGTGTGCACTGTTTTTTGTAGATTAAGCTTTTCTCAATGATCTCCGGTCATTATCTTGGCTTTGCGTATAGTGATGGCCAAATTAATACGTTTGAATAAACAATTCTATAAGAGCTGAAGCGACCATTTTTTCCTTACGTTCAATACGATATTACGGGTGGGAACCCTGATCGACACAATCTACTGGTGTTGTTCTCTAAAACTGCTCTTGAGATTGAAGTGAAAATGACTTTTAACCCCTTATTAAATGGAATTCTGTGAATAGTTTGAGATTGAGGTCATCAATTCATTGAATAAGTGAGTCTTCACACCAAGCAGTTAATGCATGTGGACTTTGGGAATTGATGCTAGCATTAGAACAATGTTAATCTCGATCCAGTACTTGGAATGAATTTTGAATTATCACGCAATATGTTTTATACACAGGGTGACCTTATCAAAGTAATGTGGGGGATAATAATAATAATAATAATAATAAACTCGCAAAACAGGGGAATTAGGGGGAAATTTGAATATTCATTAGGATATAATGAGTTCTTTTCTGAGCGATTTAACCTTTATTTGCATAAATTAAATTTCATATCATTTGTTATCCAAAAGAATAAACCGCAAAATACAAAAGGTATACGTAGGTGGAAACGATATTTTGCCCTAAGAGCGTCTGAGTGATTAACAAAAGCCAATTTCGCCCAAACATATGGGATAGATATCAATAATAATAATAACAACAACAAAAACAATAATAATAGCAATAATAATACCCGACTAGAGCGTCTTTTACAATGTAAACAAGGCACTGACAGAAGAAAAGAAGAAAGTCAAGAAACGCTAAAAGCAGAGAAAAGATGTGACTTGAGATGACGTTTAAAGGCAGATGTACTATTAATACCACGGATGTTGGGGAGACTACTTAATCAAAAGGTGAAGCGAAGCAATAGAAAGGCACGATCACAGCTTTATTTTTTTCGGTAGTCTTGTGAGTTTGAGCGAGTGTGTAAGTTGGACTATGAGTACGATGCTGAAAATTAAATATGAAGAAAGGTGATCAGGAGAGAAGGAGAAGGAGCAATTTGGAAAAGTATCGGTAAAACAGGGAGAGAATCCAGAAGTGGAACGACATGAGACTTAATAATTATATACATACTGTTAGAAATCCTGTAAACTTTACATGGTCGGACAAAACATAAATATGCACCCTTCAGATATAAAAGGGTATAACAAAAAATACGTGCCAAATGTAGTTTTATTAATATTTTATTTAATAGTCCGTAAAAGTACGATCATTTACTCGCAGTGGGAAGATTAATCCAGTGTTAACATTGTTATATCATATTTTGGCAGTTATTCTGCTATCGTGTGTTTTTTGTTTTTGGTTTTTGTTATGTTACGAATATATACGCGTTTTCCCTTTGAAAGCTTTGTGTTTACGTCTACATTGCCTTTGGTCGTCATAATTGCAAATATTGAGTACCACATATGAAGGGTGTTGATATCTTGATCAGCAATCTTTATTACAGTAATGCCAAAAGATGATTTTCTCGTTCTGTAATATTCCAACACGTAACAGTGCGATACTGGCAATTATTTTGCATTGCTACAAAGGTTTACTTCCACTGCTCGCAGAAAAACATGCATTCAAACTGCACTTCAAAATCACCTGGTACTTCGTAGCAGAGGCAAATGAGAGTCATTGATAGTTCAATTCCTTTGGGCCCAAAGTAATTTGAAAAACTTGAAAGGGGAAGGGTTGTAACTATCAAGGATAACCACCTTGCGATCAACAGCGTTCCAATCACACTTCGTTGGAAATATATATTTTTAAACTGTTTTCCTGCAACTAGACATTTCGGGTTTTTTTATCTCGCTCTACCTTTCCCACCCTGAAATCATACAAATTGGTCCCCAAGTTGTAATTTGTGATTGTATTAGTTTACCGAGTGGGAAACCGTGGTAAGGGCAAGGCTTTAAGTTGTGGGCGAGCACTTTGCGCATCTACTTTTCATTCCAATCACTATTAGGATGCCTTGCGATCCTGACTATTTGTATTTTGGTAGGTGGATGAAATGGTTTGACTGAAAAAACTAAATAGGAACTATGGGAGCGATAGACCAAACAACAATCATATAACAAATATGTTCTGTCCCCATCTAGGGGCTAGGGAAACCAAGTATAATTTTTTTCATAAGAAATTCATTAAAATCATATAAACTGTCGTTCTCGCGCATAAAACTGACACATTTTCTTGAAAATGAATAAATGTCACCTAATGTCTCTGTCCCAATATCAGTGACCAATGTATATGTATAAGACATCAGCCAAATCAATTAACTAAAGAGAATATAGTCACTGGGCCGGTATACGGAGCCATGTTAAAGGTCAGTTGAGGTTATCACCTCCACGATTCGGGGAGTAACAAAATACCAGTCGTCTTTCACATAAATATGCCAGTTACATTATAATATAGGTCGGTGACCTAAAGTTTTTCTTTTGAAAAATGCGGGTAAAGGGAATAGAAATGAAGTTAAATGGGACAAGCAGCGATTTGCGAATCTGAAACATAGAAAAAATCATCAAATTCATATTTTTGTATTTGTTTACTGCAGGATAGCGAACATAAACTGAAAGTAGTGCCTGAAATCCGTGTATTAAGACAAGGCAGCACTTTCTATCTGATTCTTGTAATTCTATATACGCGCATATTCAAATTCCGACTTGAGTAAAAACTAAAAAGCCTTTCCCGGTGAATATAGCACAGATTTTAAGCGTGATATTGTGCCACATGGTCACTACAGTTTTGACATCAAACACAAAACATCATTGATCTTTGTTTATTCTGTACTGGTGTAAACAACAATAAGCTGTTTGGTGTAGATTTTGAGATGCCATCGCTGTGATGTCTATTGCGCGGAACGGATGACAAATTCCTCATTTGTTCACTATTTGGTTTGTTTCTAATAAAGCAGTTATATGGATTGTACACCACGTATCCCTGATTATAAGTTAAAAAAAAATGTTTTATTTGCGGAACAGACGTTTATATGATTTTAATAATTTATTATGAATTTACCCTTGGTTTCCACCTAGCCCCTCGATGGGCACAACAAAAATGTCTGTTAAATCACGCTATCAAAACAAACAGCATAGAGGGACACGCCCCATAGTCTAAAAAATTAGGATAGTCGGTTTTGATTAAATGTGGAAATAGTGGAGCCCTAACAGTGAAAAAAGATCATGTTATAGTTGTTGAATCTTAGTTTCGGTGTACCCTTTGGACTAAGCGCTGCCAATAATTATCAATGTGTTTAAAAAAAGCATGAACCTCTTTTTGTAGCACTGAGGCTAATGTTGAACCTCGGTCAAATACAACATGTCTATTAAATCAAGTGGAACAAATGAATTTGGTGCTTAGCGATTTACCTCGCGCCAACCGTAGACTGCTGCTCTTAATTTTGCCCATTGATTCGCCATCTTAGTTTTCTTTCAGTCGTTGTCATGACGTAACACGCGGACGATGACAGTGACAGCAAAAGCTGTACCAGGAAGCTATCCAATAACAACACTTGGTAAACGGTAATACAAAATCAACTCACAAAATATGCGGATCTTTTTTGTAGATAGAAATCTCCTGAGGTATCTGCGGAGTTGCCCGGGAGTAAAGATTTCTTCCTTTGGAGTTCAATGTCTCATCTGACTTTGATAAACAGTACAGATATGATGTGGATAATTCATTCACACCAGGAGTGCAATTGCGTCTGATAGTACTTTTCCTTTCTTTTTTTGTTACAGCTTGAAGTAGGCAAATATGCTTTGAAAAAGAGAGTTGTACTATATTATGTTTGAATTAATAAAACTGGGCAGGCGTCAAGCGTCAACGCCGTTCTGTATGCATGCTGGATGGCTTTTAGTGAAGATATCAAAAGCCCAGAGCTAGAGCTAAACCAGCTCTGCCAATGTACTATACAAATAATGATCAGTTTAACATACAAAAATTGTATGGGGAAATGGAATTCTCCATGAGGCAAGGGGAGTTGGAATCAAGAACAATGGGATCTGCATTTTACATAGGAAGTGGAGTCGAATGGAATTATTTTAAATTGTTGTAAAGCCCAGAGTCTAGTCCACAGCGGTTGGATGACAAGCAAAATCAGCTATAGTCAAATAATGTCATTGGCACTCGGAATTTCTTTACCATACTCGGAATTTCTATACCATATTCGTTACAAGTCACTGCTTGAAAGTAAACATACAGAATAACCCTGACTTCACACTATTATAGTCCCAGTTTTTTATTCCTGCCACTCCATCCATTCAAACTTTTCAACGATTCTAAAAGGTTGTATGCTTTGTCTGGGAAAATCAATACAACTGTTATGGACTAATAGCCGGGCTCATCGGGGAAAAGGCTTTTTAAGTTGTGGGTGAGAACTTTTCGCATCTACTTTTCATTCCAACTCACTGCTTAGCTGCTTTGCTATTCTGACTATGTGTATTTTTGTGTAGTATGTGTACAAAAAAGGCGGGAAATGGTGTGGCTGTGAAGATGAAATGGTTTGACTGAACGTGAAGAAACTAAATTTGTATAGTCGGTTTTGATTAAATGTGAAAATAGTGAAGCCCTTACAGTGAAAAAGATCATGTTATAGTTGTTGAATCTTAGGTTCAGTTTTAACTCGGGTCCCGGAGTGTACCTTTGACTAAGCTCTGCTATAAGTCATCAATTGCGTTTTAAAAAATGCATGCGCCTCTTTTTTTAGCACTGAGGCTAATGTTGAACCTCGGTCAAATACAACATGTCTGTTAAATCACGAAGAAACAATTTGAGCTTTTGTGTTTTATGCGATACCTTGCGCCAACCGTAGACTTGACTTGCTCTTCATTTTCCCCCATTGATCTCGCTATCTAGTTTTCTCTCAGTCGTTGTCATGACGGTAACACGCGACGATGACAGTGACAGCAAAAGCTGTACAGGAAGCTATCCAATAACAACACTCAACGGTGTTTGGTAAAACGGTAATACAAAAATCAACTCACAAAATATGCGGATCTTTTTTGTAGATAGAAATCTCCTGAGGTATCTGCGGAGTTGCCCGGGACTAAAGATTACTTCCTTTAGAGTTCAATGTCTCTCTGACTTTTGATAAAACAGTACACTATGATCTGATAATTCATTCACACCAGGAGTGCATTGCGTCTGATAGTACTGTTCCTTTCTGTTTTTTTTTTTTTTTTTTATCAGCCTGAAGTAGGCAATACTGCTTTAAAAAGAGAGTTGTACTATCTTATGTATGAATTAATTTAAATCCGACATACCATTTTAATATAAGCTGTAATTGTGTGTATTAAAATAGCTCATAGAGTACTGTACAAACTATTTTCAGGTTACTCTAAACAAACCATATTTTAGCCTGTAGCATCATAATTTTAAAAAGGTCAGTCTAATATTTTAC
>JAMKCH010040703.1:0-13272 GCA_023653785.1 Ophioderma brevispina | reverse complement strand
TTTTGTGGGTTTTGGGGTTTTTTCTTCCCAATATGGTTTGATAGGGTGGTAGTTCAAAAAAGGAGACTCACTTTTTAAGGCAAGTAATTTTCCTACTTTTATTTACATGTTATGAAAAATCTATAAAACATTTAAAGCATGGGTGTTGCCAAAAAAAAAAAATCTAACAGAAAAAGAAAAATCACAAAAAAGTCAGTGTTTTGTTGGATTCTGGTTACATGTGTGTTGTCCATCAAGTCTTTTTATACATCCTGATTTGACCCTCAGTGTAAAACTTAATTTATCACATTTGTCACCAATAGATCTATATTGTCCAGGAGAATATTCCTAGGGGATGGGGGGATATCCCCAATATTTTGATGAGGGGGAATGGTCAATATGATCATCCCCAATGTTGATGCCCGGTGTCATTGTCTTTTTGACCAAAAATAACCTCATATTTTTTACCATAATAGTTTTAAAATGGTACAGTTTTGCCACGGCTTCGCACCACATTTTGTGGGATTACAATTACATTTCACAATTTTAGCATTTAAATGGTGCAGCTCACCATGTTGTAGTAATGCTTCTTTTCAAGCACCACCCCATTTCATTCATCATTGTCATCAACCCCATCCCCACATGTCAAAAAGAGAAAAGTTTACGCCACTGCTTATTTCATCATAGGGTCCATCAAAGTGGAGACCTCTAAGAAACCATTCTAATGGATTTGTACTTAAAATTAATGCATCTTGTGTGAATCACAAACACTAATTTGCAATGCATTAGTGTCTAAATATCAGTCGCGTCATACCCACACACTCACCTCATCAAACAAGAGATTCGGGATCATTAGCAAGCTTTGTGATTTCAAGGTCACATCTGCAAAACAGTTTGACTGATGGGTTTCAAGATACAGAGATAGAGATACAAGAAAAAATACATCATTCCCCGGAACGCTTGTGTTACCTGCCCTCCACGGTTTGCCACCGTTATTTTTATTAAAATGAGAATGCTTATTTGAAAGAGATTAAAGTAAAAAATTGAAGTCTAAAATATTACAGTTCGTTTATGGTAGGGTAATTACCTGCTTACCTAATATGGTGAACACCTGTGAGAAATATTGTTTTATAGATTGGACAAAATGGAGGTCAAAGGTTCCATACAGGGGTCACTTCAAGAGGTCAAACCGTTTGCACTACATATGAGCCTTGGGCCAGTGGTTTTCTGACCAAGTATGAAGTAGATGGAAGTTAATTTCAGTTTAATGCATGTGGAAATTGACCAGTATTTTTTTGGACAATAAAAATGGGGCAAAGTTTAGACAGAGGCATCAGAGGTCAACCTTTTTGCACTACATATGAGCCTTGGGCCAGTCAGTGGTCTTCTTGACCAAGTATTAAGTTCATCAACAGGGAAACACATGTGGATGAATTAGTCATATTATAGAATAAATTGATCAAAGTTCGACATAGGGGGTCATCAGAGGTCACCACGCTGGTTTACACCCACATATGAGCCTGGCCAGTCTGCTTCTGACCAAGTATTGAAAGTTAATCCATTGAACAATATGTAAAAAAAGATTGTTTTATAATTGACAAATGGAATAAGTCCCAAGTTCACAACACAGGGCTCCTCAGGGTTTAACCTGTTGTTGCACCCACATAAGAGCCTGGGCTCGTGGTTCTTCTGGACCAAGAATGAAGTCAATACAGGAATACATTTGAGAAATGATCAATTGTTACCTTTGTTTGATTTTAATACCATTGGGGGTCAAAGCTAACATAGGAGTCATCAATGGTCAATCTGTGTACATCCCACACTAAGTCTTGGCCAGTGGGTTCTTGTTGTGCTTGGGGGCTGTAGGCATTTAGTGTTTTGTAAAATATATTTTGGACAAAATGGGGGTTCAAAAGTTCACCGAGAGGTCAACCAAATTGTCAAATTTGTTTTACAGCACATATGAAAACCGGGCCAAGTGGTTTTGATCAAGTTATGAAGTTAGAAGTCAAGCCTATGTCTATGTTTTTTAACAGAGTCGGCTTTGTCTTAGTAGCAAAAATCTATATTTTTAAAAAATCCACTTTTGGGTTTTTTTATTAAAAAAACAATTAGTGTGGTTTGGTATGTAATGAAACAGTTTCCCATAAGATTTTTGTGCTAAAATTGATTTCTTGCTGTTGTATTGCATTCAATAGGGACCAAGACTGTCATGAAATGATGGGTTCAAATTTTCTGATGCTGATGCTGCCGTGCCCCTTCTTCAAGGGGGGGGATGTTTACGACAGGTGAAAATTTGAAATCGAGTCAAATTGTGTTTTCATTACATACATGGTCATCTCCTTATAAGGAATAGAAAAATACAGGTGCCGGGTTTCCAACCTTTAGTTTAAAGCGCTATAGCCCATAAGAGTTCAAGGTCTCATCTTGGGGAAAACTGCCAAAGTCACTTTGTGGAAAAACTGGTACAAGTTGTTTGTATTGTCTCATAGGATCCAAATATATATTTTGCAGAGTGCTGGTGACATTTGGTTGGCTAATTTACATGCAAAATGTGAGCAAGGGGTCTACATGGTCTATGGGGGTTACCAAAATATTTCCCTGGATGTTGCAACCGTGAGATTACCAAATCAGTTTAAAATGCATTTGCGTTTGTTTCAAAAATACAGAGGAAGGGGATAAGAGGATTCATTTGACACCCACTTTCAACAACATCGGCCGAGTACCCCAGGGTTACCTTGAACCATTATGAGGGCTATACCACTTTAACTAAAGGTTTGGATGGAAACCAAGGCAAATATATATTTTTTCTAATCCTTATAAGGAGATGAATGTGTCGGTGCCACAATTAAAAACATTTGAATCGATTTTATATTTTTTCCTGTACTAACATCCCCTCCCCTTGGAGGGGGGGTGGGAAGGGGGGGAAGCAGTCCAAAAATTTGAAAACCCCATCATTTTTCGGACAGTCTTGGCCCTATTGAAACCCAACTAAACGCACAATTTTAAAAAATAAGGTTCGGCATGAAATACACACAAAACCACACAACCCCATTTCACGACAAAAACCTCACTAACACTCAAGGAGCTGAGGTAGGCAAAGAAAATGCACGGAGTCCAAAAAGGATTGCAAATGACGTTCATCTACCAACACGCATAGGGGCATGAAATTACTGGCCGGGCCAACGACTCCCTCGTGGCTTGTCATCCCTGCTCATGGGAATGGGGCTCCGGAGAGGGCCCGGGTTCGCATCCCGCAGGATGTCAATCTTCTTAGCTCTATACCATTAATAACATTACTCTCTGGTTAGAAAACCAAAAGGGACTCTAGGGCTAATTTGGCCATAGCTCAAAATTTCACTTGCATGTCACTATTAGGCTTCTCTAAGATTTGTACATTTCTATATTTTTTTAAATTTGTAAAAATTTAGTTGCAGGTTTCTCACAGAGTTTCCTTTTAAATAGTGGTTTGAGAGAGAAGGGGTAAAAAATCAACAAAAAATGTGCAATTTACACATTCAAAACAAGTCCTCACATGCCAGTTTTGTTAGAAAAGAAGAGTGAGAGGTTTCAACCTTAATTTGGTTACATTTTAAAGACTTCAATCCTGTGGCTTGTTACCTTGTCCTCTTACAATAAGAATCAAATCAATTTGGATGCTTTGGTGGACATCATAACATGAAACAGAAAATTTGACTGCAATGTAATCAGTAGTACACCTTTAAGCTTGGATATTGTTCTAGTATTTCATACGCAAACTTTCTCTCAGGAGCTAATGCAATATTAGAACTGTAACATCCATTTGGGTTGAAATGAAATGAAAAAAATACAATCAATTGCACTTTCAGTCAACCATGTTTCCTGCCCAACGCACTATTAATAATGAAAATGTTTGACCTGAAAATAACCAATTCAGAATCCCCACAACCTGACCCAACGACGTTGACCATGAACAATTCGGTCTGTTTAAGGCAATTGTGCCTTTGTACACCATTGACTTCTCATTTTGTTTAGAAATGGCTTCCACACAAACTTCCCTGTGCTTCCTCCGATGCAACGAGGCTGATGAAAACACAAAAATTAATTTAAGCTTGCACGCACTGTTGTCATTGTTGATTGTTGTGTGTCGGTTCCGTTGTCTTGGCCAAAATATTTTGAAGATTCAAATCTGGGGGGGACAAGGAATGTATATCGGGAGATCAACATGAATGAGTTAAATTATTTGGTCTATGGACACCACAAGTTTGATTATTTAGATTGATACACGCACCTAGTTCTTGTTCATCTGCAAATAACTAAAACCGTTCATTGTAGCACTTTTTCTTTTCTTCCAGTCTGATTATATTTTGTGAAATCGTGTGTGTTGCGCTTAACTATGGGATTTATTGGTAACTAAATGGGGAATATATATTTTCGGGCGAGAAGAGAAAGAGGATTCAGGGCCATATACAGGGTAATTGCTCCTTTGGGTTTGTAATTGCTCCTTACAAGACATCATTTTCCCCTTGCATTTCAGTGGGTTTCATTTGAGTTGAAAGTGACTCCTGAAAGGGATTATGATGGTAGGTAGGAGGAGATCTATCAGGGCATTTACACTGGGCAAATGTCATCATCAAATTACGTAGTTGTAACCAAATTAATTTCCGTGATTGAAATGAACAGGTACAGTCATAATTTGGTTGCTTTGCAATTCATAAAGTCGAATTTCAATGACGACTTTATCAGATATGAGTGAAATTTATGAATTTGAAAAGTCGTAATTGTATTACGCCTTTTTTTTTGTGTAAACAAAAAGTCGTATTGATTTCAAGTTACCAAGCATATGGACACTGATTCGAGAGCCTTACACTTGCAAAAAAATCAACAAGCAACGACGCCCCACTTGTGAGTTCATTCCAAATTGCCGCCGCTGAGGAGTATAGACCGAGCCAAAAGCATTACTCGCCTAATAAGTAAAAAATTAATGACATTTTAGGACATCATCAATCCTTTGTTTGTTCTTTTTCCTATCACCACTGAATTTCACATCAGAATCAACATACAATTTGGAATGTTGGGGACAGTTCTTCACATGAAGTAAGAAAGAAAATGGTTGACCCAATTTGTAATCATGTAGGTAAACCTTTAAGCTTGGATATGTTCAACTCTATGCAACCTTCTCCTGGAAGCTAATGAATAGTATGAAATTTAATCATCCCATTTGGTGAAAAAATAAAAGTCAATGCACCTCCATTACCAGGGTTTCCGCATACGCACTAAAATTTTTTGACTGAAAATAACCAATCAGAATCCACACACCTGACTACGATGACATAAACAATCGGTTAAGGCCATGTGCCTTTGTACACATTGCTCTCTTTGTTTAGAAAACAGCTTTCCGCACAAAAATCCCCGTGCTTCTCCAAATGCAACGAGCTGAAAACGTAAAGTAATTTAAGATTGCACGCGTGTTGTCAGTTTTGATGTTATGTCGGTTCCGTAGTCTGGGCAAATATTTCGGGATTCAAATCGGGCCAAGGAAATGTCTTATAGGGAGATAAACGGGAATTAGTTAAATTATTGGTGCCAGTGACACTACAAGTTTGATTATTTAGTTGGGATACACGTGCCTAGGACTTTTCATCGGCAAGTAACTAACCACTTGCAGCACTTTCCCTTCTCTGCCAGTAGTGATTATATTTGTGCAAATTGTTTGTGTGTGGCTTAAATAGGATTATTTGAGTAAACTAAATGTGGATAAATCTTCGTCGGAGAGAAAGAGATTCAGGGCATTTCACAGAGTCATTGCTCTTACAAGGCATTCCATTTCTCCTTAACTCCTGAAAAGGTTAATGTAGGAGGATGATCTAAACCAACCCACTATTGCATTGGAATACATAGTACTGACTTATACTGTTCTGTGCTCTGCCACTATATCATTACTGTACCCTATCCTGTTGGGTTATTTCTCGTGTAAATATTGCGCAGAACTCAATGTTACTGTACTGCCACAGAGTATTCGGCCATTTCTTCATGGTAGTAGCCACGCAGTGTACACACAGCAGCTGTGTGAACCATTACGGAGCAGAGTTACGTGGTGTGTTTCAAGAGCCTATGGCCTATGGTATTCACACAGACAATTTGTTTTTAGAGATTTTTGGCATATATTTGCTTTTTATTTAATTTTTTAGGTTTTTTCTTTTTTTAAATTGAATTTTATAATGATTTTTCCTCAAAAAGGATTAAAAAATGATAAGGCTCCATATCAAAATGGTGGCCGTGGAACTGTTGAGGTCGATACATGGTATGATGTGTGTCTACTCCTGTACTGTCTACACCATATCCACCTTCTCTCCACCTAGTGGGGAAAACTACAGGCAGGGTAGTCATCGGGGTAGGTGCTGTAGAGTATCCACATTACTGTATACCTAAAACTGTGTTGTACTTGTACGCCCTATCTTTGCAGCTACTGCATCACATTAGCCCCAGTGTGTACTGTGCAGTAGATTGCTGCGTAGCACACGGTTTGTAGCTGCCAGATAAGCGACCATTTGAGTAAGAAATATGGCCAAGTGCTTGTATGTTCTGTGCTTTCACATTTGATTAATTTCTGAAAGGGTGTTACTGAAAAGACTAATTTAAATCAATCCTATATCATGGCTGTGTACTAATGTTGTACACCTACAGGGGGGCTACAAAAATAATGTGAGCTAAACGGCCAATTTCTTCATGGTAGGTACCCACACAGCTACTACGGAGTAGACATGGATTACCCCCCCACTAGGGGATGTACACTTGCCAGCCAGGATTCCGTGTATTTGCCGCATAGACGGGAAGTTGTACACACGCGGAATGTCCTGCACCGTTGCTTGGGAGTAGCTGCGTGGTTTTACAACCGGCTTCAGGCGGCGGTATTTCTCATGGCCAATTTGGTTTTTTTAGCATTTTTGGCATATATTGCCATTTTTTATTAAATGTGCGGGAATATAGGGGTTTTTGATGATGCCCCGATTGAATTTCGTAATGATTTTCCCAAAAAAAAGTTCCAAAAATGCTAAACGGATCCCAAGTGTATAGCGCCCCTCATTCATGAAACTTTCATACACTCTCCAAAATGGCACCGTGGTAATAACGGGTAGTACTGGTGGAAGCTGCGTGTTACTCGGTAATGTCTACTCAACATTCGCCTTCTCTCCACCTATTGGGCATCTACAGGGTAGCCATTGGGGTGAGGGGTAAAGCAGAGTAGCAACTACTGTATACCTAATAACTGTGACTTTGTAAGCCCTATCTCGCAGCTACCGCCTCGCAATTAGTCCTGTGTGTACTGTGCAGTAGCTGTCGGGTAGACATGGTGTAGCTGCCGTATAAGCTACCATGTGAGTAAGAATCTGGCCAAGTGCTTGTATTGTTCTGTGCTTTCACAGGTGATAATTTTGAAGGGTAATGAAAAGAATAATTTAAATCAATCCTAGATCATTGGCCTGTACTAAGTTGTACACTACAGGGGATACAAAATTATTGTTGGTAGAGGTGGAACGTGAAAGGGTTTCACACCACCAAATAAATGCCATGGGTTTAGGTACAAAATGGCCTAATTTAAAACGTAAATTTCTCACTAACAAAGCGACTCAGTTGCTTGAATTATGCATTACCTTGGGCTGCTAGACCTTGCATTCCATTCAGCAAGAAAGAATCCATAAAGTTGACCACGGAGTTTACGAACTAACTATGAAGCATGAAGACAACGATGAGTTCCGATCCCCTCTGAACTGTGGCTTCTAGTCAAATATTCCTATGGGATGGGGTGTAAAAATTAGGTACTGTAATACTTCCAGTATAAGCCCCCTATTACACCTTTGGTCTTGATTATTTGCTGATTTTTACCTTTAAAATAATTTCTAACACCCCAAATGGCCAAGGAAGTTCCAGTTGCTACTATTTTTCAATTTGAGCTTAGACGGTCACTGTTTTTTTACCTTTTTCCCAAAATCCACTTTCGGCCAGAGGGTGGCCAGACCAGATCTATTTTATTGGTTGGAAATCAAAATGTTCATCTAAGAGAGGAGGAACCTGAACTTTAAATGGAGAAGAAGGAAATTTCACAAAATAACGCAGGGAATGCAAAATTTTGTAATTGAAGGGGAAAGGGAAGGGGACACCAGAATTTTTGCCTTCCCTCCCTTCACCCCCAAAAAAAGTAAGATGGACGGCTCCCTTATAGTCTTCAACTGGGAAGGTAGTAGTATGGATTTCAAATGGAATCGAGGGTGCATTGAGTCAAACCCACAGCACCAATTTTGGGCAAAACTTTAACATCATAAGGTTAAGTGATCCCACAAAAATAATATTCTTATTCTTACACATATAAAAACCCTGACTTTTTACCACCTCATTTAGCCCACAAGAGATACTAGTTATTTGGGGAAATTTTGAGCATGACTCATGAAATGTTCTGGTGGTTTCCTTAAATTCTTTTACAATTTTATACTTAAAGACGAATGTGAATTTAGTACTATACGGTTGGGTATAGACATGCTTGGCAATGCATCATCGGATTAATAATTTCAAAACCCCTCTGGAATTTTCTCCAAAATGGCATTTTCCTTGAGGGAGTAAGTAGTTAGGGGGTGGTTGTCAGGGATTTATTAATAAGTTTGGCCAAAATGATTATTTTGGTTTTATTGGTTACGGAAATCACAGAGATATTCACTTTCAAATTGTTGTGAAATTTGCCAGTGTAGTATACCACCTCAGGGCGTCATTTAAAGTTTGTACAGGGGTTCAAATGGATGCTATAATGTGCTAAAAACTCATTGTGTACCTTTAGTCGTAAGGATTCAGGAAGGTATATTGTCCTATCTGGGATGATCGTTCAAGAATTATTAGCAAAAAGGTCAATTTTTGGCCTACAGGGTACAAAAATGCAAAAAATGGCATGGATTTGATATGAAAATATAGTCTCAAATTGATCCTTTGACCAAGCCCACTTATATTAAGAATAGTTTGCCCTATCTAGGATCTCTCGTTACCATGGTTACACTCGGAATTGTAAATCCGTTTGTTTTGTTCCATTGAACTCTGTTGAGTCAGGCCAAATTAGGGCGGTTGTTTTTTTTTTAAAAAAAACCCATGGTAAGCAGTAATCCGGGATAGGGCAAAACTATTCTGAATAAGAATTGGATGGTAAAAGCATCAATTTGTGAAAACATTTTCATCAAATCCATGCATCATTTTGTTTTTTTTTGACCCACTACCCCTGTAGATCAAAATATTGACATTGACCTTTTGCTAATAACTCCTGACCGATCCATCCCAGATAGGCAAAACTATACATTTCCTGAATCCTTATGATAAGAGGCACACATTGGTAAGGGTTTTGCAACAATATCATAATTATTTGACATTTGACCCCTGTACAAAACTTCAATGGAACCCCAGGGCAATACAATACAACGCTGACAATTTCAGAACAAGTTGGAAGTGAATTCTCGGGATGTCCTTATACCTATACAACTGAAAAATCAATTTTGGCCACAAAACATGAAATAGGAGACAAACAGGCACGACTATAAAGCGATCTATAACAAAGTGCATCGATAGAGTGGTAAAACAATTAAAGTGCGCTTAAACAGCTAATATAATACCACAAAAAAACTAGACATTTGGGCCAAATAGATGCTTTACAATTCAAAAAAGGCGCAGAGTGGACTTCTGGTCAATTTTTGTAAAAACCATATTGGTATGTACCCAAAAATTAGTCCCAACTTTTCTTGAAAATCGTACAACAGTACACAGGATGGCTGTTGTAACACAATGTGGAACCTTAAAATGCATAATAATAATGGGCTGATATCCAATCAATCAATATGACGACAACCAATTGAAAAGCTCTACGTGATAGGATCACTTGCAGGGTAATTAGCCTGTCGATTTCTGATTGAATCTTAGAGCTTTGCGTGCGCACAGACAGGCTCCTGCGTGCGGTATCTATTTGTGTACTAATATGCAAGTCGGCACTTGAACAAAAAAAACTCCTTAACAACACTTGTGTGTTATTTAGGGGGTCTTTCATTTTGTTTTGCTGATTTTTCTTTGAGAAGCCGTTTATTGATGGAATCTAGACTAAGCTGCACGATTAGTTTTCTTCTTTAAATCTAGAGCAAACTAACACCTTGATTACTTGCAGATAGATATTTTACTGCCTCTTTAACTTCGGTCTTTCATGTCGTTAGTCTCCATTCGCTTCTGCAAAAAAATGTTGAAAACGTAGCTTCCATATTTGGCTTATATGCTCATTTCCTCTCTTTCTGTTGTGTTTGCTTTGGGTGCATGTGTGGTATTGTAATGCATTGTTCGGTAGCTGAACTGCGAATGTGTGTGTTATGTAGATGCATGCATGAATGCAGGTGTATGTGTGCTTCTTTGTGTAAGTTCCACAGACTGGCAGAAAGCACTCCAAATGGTCTGATGATTTGTGTTTTTAATGAGCAAACGAATATTCAAGCCTTTGCCCCAACACCAGTGATTTCTTTACAGCAAAATCCCATGATTTTTGGAGAGAAAAAGACAAAATGTCTGATTGGGCTCTCAAAGGAAAACTGACAAGGTAAAATGCAATGTCACTTTCAACTTACAATGTTTTGTAACATGCCATGTTCACTTTAGCAGGTACCATATAGAACTGGGCAGACAATTAGAATTAGAAACTATGTCACATAGGAATCGTTAATTTAGTAATGTGCAGTTATCGTCAAGGGTCAACCATGAGAGACGAGTCACGAATAGACTTAGTAAAAAACCTTGTAAACATTGATGTCATATCGTCTATACTTCAGCAAAGTTAGCATTTTATTCAAACAAAAAAGAGAGAGGGGAGGGAGAAAAACTAAAAACTGACCAAAAGTTTTGTAATGAATTTGGCCGAAAAGTTTGAAGAAAAAATACCTGTTTTCATGTGGCTACCGAGCCCCACTGAGATTGGGATTCCAATTTTAATTAAAATCTTTTTAAACGGCAAATACATCACTTTACGCTCTAAAATCATTGAAGGGAGTTTCGGTCATTATAATCAATCAATAGTTGTACAAATCCAACATTGAGGGAGAGCAAGGCATGTGTCAAAATAAATAGACTATTACTTTAACTAGAACACCACTTGGATAATGCTAACAGTTCTTACAATGCAACAGTTTGACATTAAGCTGAAGTACTCGGAAGGTATTTGGGTCAATTTAGAGAAAATATACTTTGCTAGAGGATGGCAGCGTGTGTGCAGCATCACAAGTAACTTACAATGTGTTGTGAAGAAAATCTTAGTGTTGAAATAAAATAGAAAAAAAAATGGTTTTAAGAGCCAGCAACTTGTAAGAGTTTGATGAAAAAAAAAGTAGATTTTCAGGTACTTTTTAAAAAAAAAAAAAAATCCCCAATTTTAATTTCAAGAATCAGTATTTCAAGACCTATACATCACTTACGATATCTCTTTGAGGCAGTTTATAGTTCCCGTAATCATTACACCAGCCTTATGGTCCAAAATTAACAAAAATACACGGTCCTCGGATCCGCATGTGTCGCCCTGCAGTCGCGGTGGGTTGGTACTGCATAGGATCATTTTGACCCTTTGACCTTGGCATTGTGGGACCTTTGACCTTCATTAACAAATGAGGGACCCAATGCACCAGACCAAGTTTGGTTCCAATTGAACTTAAACTTTCAATTTAGGTCAATTTTACATTTCAGCCTATCTTACAACTTGACCTCACATGACCTTTGACCTGGGTATTGTGCCTTTGACAATCATATGTAACCATATGAGGGATCAATGTGCCACCTATGGTTCAGTTTGGTCCATTGAACTTCAAATTTTCAATTTAGGTCATACATTTTCAGCCTATCTACAACGTGACCTCAAATTGACTTTGACCTTGGTCTGTGACCTTTGACATCATCAGCAAATGCGGGCTCCCATGTTGCATCTACGATGAAGTTTGGGGTTTACAGCCATCAAAAGTATGCGGATTATTACAAGCAAGTTAACCCTTTTTACAACAACACAACAGACATCAACAAAGACTAAAGGGGAGACAAAAAAGTGATCCCTATGTGTCTTCCTGCCTTTCTTAAGGCAGGCGACACAAAAATGAGAAAAAATTTTAGGGATGTTTCAAAATGGAATGAGGACTACTGCTCGTACTTGAACGCAAGAGAATGCTAACCTGTTAGCAATAAGAGGATACTTTAACATTATTCCGATCTACTTAAGAAGCATTTTGGGCCAATTTAGAGAAGAAAAATATGCTCTGCCTCGAGGGGAGATCGCAGAGTGTGTGCAGCATCATAACTAACTACAGCATGTGGAAGATGTGACGAAAAATGTAGTGTTGAAAAATATTTCCTGTGATATTTCACGAGACCCAGGACAGCATTTGATACCTATATTCAATAAGTTAAGTCTAGTTAAATGTCAGCATATCGAATAGCTAGCCCTGCAAACATGCAGGCATGTTAGCAAAATATCCACTTATTTAAGATGTAAACGCCAAATTGGATTTAGGTGGAAGGCATTGCTGCACAATGGTGGAGAATATTCTGAAGACTTTTGTGTTGTCTTCAAAAAAACATTTATTTGAAAGAAACTATTAAATGTGGGGACGCGATCATTGGTCCGAATTTTTCATAGGACAGTTTTCCTTCACGTGGAAGCATATCACAAATTACAAATGAAATTGAGTTAAGTTAAAGGGTGCCTGTTCCAATTAGGTCTATTGTGTTCTCTACTTGATATAATAAGAGCCTGGGGGCACTTGCACATATGCTCCATCAAAGTACAGTGGGAAACAAACTGGCGGTTTGATGTAGTAGAAGCAATAATGCGCATTGCAAAGACATATTCAATACGGTGCTAATATTGATGGTTAACCATAAATTGGTTGTTTTTCGTTTATATCTTGGCAATGAAAGGATTTGAGGGCTCAAAAATTTCAGGACGGACAATGAGAAAAATAAGCCTTTCATCGGATATCAAAATCGATACTACGGCCGGGTGCATCAGGGGGGGGTCCCAAAGATGATCGGAACATGACCTGGGAATTCAGTCCAGCCATTTAGATTGTATAAACAAAAATGTGTACTAAATTGGCCTATTTTCGATCGGAAACAAAAATGGATAAACATCAAAGAGGTTTTTAAAACGTTTTAAGACAAGGCCAACTATGACCTTGGTGCAAGATATCATTTACTCATATTATCAAAAATGATAAGCCTGACCTTATCCTATTATGTGTTTTAAAAATTAGCTTTGCGGATATTTAC
>JAMKCH010040702.1:0-13891 GCA_023653785.1 Ophioderma brevispina | reverse complement strand
TTTCTGTTCATTCAATATATCGGTTTAGGATCGGCAAGATCGGACATATTTTTGCCGATCGATATTTTTGCCGATTTAGCAAAAAATCGGCCGCCGTTCCGATGTCCGATACAAATATCGGTTAAGCTCTAGGTATTACGATCCTCTCACAGGGCATTCTAATGCGCATCTCCCCTTCCGCATTATTTCTCGGGATAAATCTTCTGTTAACTTTCATGGGAACTGATTGGACAATACATACTAAGGTGCCTTATGAATGCATTGCGGTTGGGAGGTCAAACAATGTGAGGCTAGTACGACCATATGGCGGCATAGTTTTATGTTACTGGGCATTCGTTTTTGGTTATTTAAAGAAAGGGTTTCAGTGAAAGATAATTTGGGCACAAGCAATCAATTAGTAGGTACAAATCTCCCATATGAATGACCACCCATATACTTGATTGACACTTCTGCTTGCACAGAACTATCCCTATTGCTCATTATCATGGTGAAGGAGTCCAAGGTGTGGAAAATATTGGAGCCAAATGAGAATGATTTTTTAAAATTGGATAATTTGTGCCCAATATTAATGGTCTCGCTATGAGTTTTAAAATATTGGGTTCGACTGCGTCTCCCCCAATATGTTTGCAACTCATAGCTCGACCAAATAATTTGGGCTTAATCAATCCAATTTTTATCAAAGATGCCTCGCTTCACTCGGCTGAAGGCTTTGCCTTTGACACACGCCTCCGGCGATTCTGGTTGAAAGCGGTCTGTGACAAAGACTAGCAAGACACCCCAAAAAGTAAATTGGACAAAGAAAAATCTCCTTAAAATCAACTTTTTCATTACTGCAAATGTTACGTATTTTGGTGGACACATATGCCCATCAAAGTAACCCATGAGCAAACAGACATATGATTTTTACCTTTTTGAAAGAGTTTATGATTTTGTGATAGATGTATTATGTATTTTAGTGTTACTTATTCATATTCAAGGCAACTTTTAAACTCCTCCTGTTTTGATAAAATTTTATCAAACAAAAGAGGAAAAATTGTCCATCAAAAAGTACATTCATCCCTCAAAAATCTCTATTCATGAAAACTACTTGTTGCAGTGACTTAAATTTCTCCCAGTGTTGCTTTTGTGAATTTTCATGGTTTTAATAGGTAAAAACATCTGACCAGAGTGGCCAAACAAAGATTGTCAATGAAGATTGTGTTTCCGAGATAAGGTCCAATTACTGGACACATCCATGTGAAACATGCGGTTATTCATTAATTTGAAAATTTTGTAAGCGTTTTAGGGGGGAATTTGATTTGGACGTGGTTAATAGATCTCTGCAATAAATTACTGAAAAATGTATTTCTAGATAAAGCCAAACTACCGGACCCTTCTCTCGTGAAAAATGCCAACTACGTAGCAGCAAGGAAACTTGTTGAATCTGGGCTCCATTTACCTTCAAAAAACGAAGACAGAAAAGGGGATGCCCACCTACCCCAAGGGCTATTTAAAAAAAACATTAGAAACAAACAATTGTTAAAGGGAATAGAATAGATAACAAAAGTTGGGTATTAGACAGAACGATGTTGAAGTAAACAGGCTTAACAAGGAATCCGGAATTGCAGCAACAGGTTTATTTTATTTTTGTCCTTACTGGCCAAATTTAGTATAGGATAATAAACCATTGCAGTGAAAAGATGCGACTGGACGGTAATCTCACCTGAGACTTGGAGGAGTGATTTACATTGCAGGTTAAATTGACCATGGTCTCCTGGCTCTTAGCCAAGAAAGGGTTGTTCGATAGTTATATTTTCTGTGTGTATGTATGATGGTTGTAGTAGTAAATCGAAAGTTTAAATCTGGTTGTCCTCTCCCTCCTCCAGTTTGACCGATTCAGTGCATCCTCCATTCTAAACCCAACTCTCCTACTCTCCTCTTCCACTTGCTTTTCAATATCTTCTGTGGTTCATCCCCTCCTCAAACCATCCACCCCAACTCTAGGCCCTTCTAAAACATGCGTGTCATCCCTCCTCAGCATGTGCCCATAAACATACACCTTGCGCATTCGGGCCAAATGGTCCTGATTCCAAAAACCCAACAATTCCAATTACACAAAGAATAAACCCATGGGTCAAATGAGGTTATGGTAGGTAAAGTGTATAAGTGCCTTCTTTTGGCTTGACTTCAATATCAGCCAAGTATGGTGATAAAACAATAATTTGAGTAGGTGTCCTTGAGATGAGCCGAACGACATTTGAGATTGAGATCAAAGGTCATCTAGGGAACAAATGAGACACGTGTAGATACCAACTTACATAACCATGTTCTACTTAGTTCAATTGGTTTTTGTGTCACCTGCCTTAAGCAGGAAGGACATAGGGCATCACTCTTCCACTGTTGTCTGGTGTGGAGGCTTCAAAATACAACGAAAAAAGTCAATGCACCATGTCATGTTTACTCTAAACATTACATGCCCACAAAATAATCCTTACCAGGCACCAGGCAAAGTTCATTGTAAGGAAATCAACAAGGAGATTATAAGTACAGTATTTTTAACAATAGTAAGGATGACGTTGGTTTAACCTTATGTTAACAACTTTACAACATCCCAATTGAAATGGAGTATTTATGTTGTTCAGTGCATCAATTTTGGACTACCATTGACATGCACATGTGCAGGTCAATAGTGAAAGCTTACATGCACAGACCAAAAAGTGCATGCATGTGTGCATGTGGTATTTCGAACCACTGTGTTGGTTGTGGAAAAGGGCTAACATTTCCCTTTTGTAATATCTTCAATGTGCATATGTGCTTACTTCACTGGATTTAAACCAAAATGAGGCGTAGGTGCAATGTGGTATCCCTCATGTGATGAGGTCAAAAAAAATCACATACTAGGTCAAAGGTCATGTTGAGGTCAATTTGTAAGATAGGCTGCAAAATGTAGAATGACCTCA
The DNA here is from genome assembly GCA_023653785.1 of Ophioderma brevispina. Classification (NCBI taxonomy): domain Eukaryota; kingdom Metazoa; phylum Echinodermata; class Ophiuroidea; order Amphilepidida; family Ophiodermatidae; genus Ophioderma; species Ophioderma brevispina. The sequence continues at coordinate 10,952 of JAMKCH010040702.1, read as the reverse complement.
ATTGAAAAGTTGAAGTTATGAAGTTTCAATTGGAACCAAACCGGGTTTATGGATATTAAAACCACACACCCTCATTGTTTTTGAAGTTAGTAAAGGTCACTATCAAGCTAAAAGGTTCATCTGAGGCCTTTCATTCACATACCACGATTTGGAAGGTGTGCGGTTCCAAGGACAGAGATGTCATCAACACAATGTCTGCTAAGTTTACACCCTCTACCGGGGGCAGAGTTTGCAAGTACCGTGCTGTTCTTTCCTTCTTTTCATTTTAATTCACATCTTACCTTAATGGGTGGTGGTACCACAATATTAATGGAAATCATTATTTAGACACCATTCCTGTCCAGATCCTAGCATGGGTTTGTCATTTTGTACAGGACAATCGGTGTGACAGACTAATATGCCAATGATGATAAAACATGGCTATATTTCGCAAGGAGGCTGTGTTATTTAAATAGGGAAAGACAGTTAATGTGACGATGCAAATAATCAAAGAATCAACTTTATTTCCCATAATTGCATAAAAATTCATAACATCACAAAACACACATGACATTCTAAAAAACCAACAATTATGGAGGAGATGCCCAAAAGGCCAAGGGTTACCAACTTCCCCTTCTTAAAGACTCTATTTAGATTAGTGATTCACCCGGAAGAGTCAAGATATTTTAAATCTGCAGATAAAGCTTAAAAGTTAAGGATAAGTCTGTTGAATTCTCGTAAATTATTTTTTTCAACATTTTGTTATTTGAGAAGTTTCAAAAATTCTACCTAATTATGTATTAGCAATTCCACTGCCTTTGTCAGAAGAGGCGGAACCGCAATTAATACAAAAGAAAATAAATAATAATAAATGAAAATAACAATTCACAACATTCTTTTTCAGATACCAGTAGAGAGACCCATAGACCCCCTGTATTCATCAGATGAATTGTATGGCATTGTACAGAGTGATTTCAGCAAAGTTTATGACATCAGGGAAGTCATAGCAAGGATAGTAGACGGCAGTGAATTTGATGAGTTTAAAACACTATATGGGGATACAGTAATAACAGGTAAGCTTAGAAATATTTGTCATCATCTACATCTCCTAGTACGTTCCCATTCAAGCCTGACTTACGCCTTTTCATTTTCTACGCTCGGTATAGCAATTTACCTACGATACCCACTGGAAAGTTCGACGACCCCTGACTGCGCACGCATCGGGGGCGATGATCTAGAAACACCGACTTCTCATTTTGCTACTCTCTAAGCATGTTGTGCTCTTAATTGTGACTTGAGAAGTTTGCAATTTTCAACAGTTTTTATAGCTTTTGCTCACCTATCTAACCACACTATGGTGTGTTTCTATACTCATTTCTCATCACTCTGGTTCGGTTTGCTGCTTTCAGCCCCATCCTAAGATTGTTTTGCAAATTGCATCTGATTAGTGATTCAGTGTGTACTTTCCTCCGCAGACATGGCGTGCTAGTTCCCACTTGTGTTCAAGTGTCTAACCTCGGGTGGACCCCTTCGAGTAATTTCCCCCACACATCTACTCGCGCCCGTGTTTGGGGATCTTCTGTTGCTAGTGATTCCTGAAGTACTTTATCTCACTTTTTCGTCGGCTTACTTCGCTGTTTATCGCGGTCCAACTTTCACCCGCTTATTCTATCTAATCTACCGCAAGATACCGGTACAGCGCCATCTTACAGTATGGTCGGCTTATTGGGCCGAAATTGCAATAACTCGACTTTCGCTTCGGCGTGTACGCCATTTGCTTCATGTGCACCGGGCGGTGTTTGAGCCCCAACCGCTGCCTCCGTGGACTTACGGGTATGCGGGTCAGTTTATTGGTGTTCCCGTCACCGGGGGCCCTCTACCGTTATTACTACAGTCGGGCCTTACCTTCACGGGAATACTATACTGGTGACTCTTTTTTCCCACATCGGGCCATTTTGGAAATTTTACCGGCAGAATTTTCACCGCGTAGACCCATTTGGCTCCGAACATAAACATCGGCGGTGTGATACGGCAAGTTTCGTTCCATATTTCAACATGCCCCGAAACTGGAAGTACATGCTTTTCTCTATTGGGTTTTAGGATTCAACCCAGCGTTTGTCTACGGTTTTTTTTGTTTTCCCCCCGTTTGCAGGGGCTCCACTACCGTGTCACGGCCGAGCCTTCCCGTTATGGGGAATTTTAGGCCGGGACACTTTTTCCGGCGACCATTTTGGAATTCTTAACCGACCAATTTTTTAAACCGCTTAACCTCATTTCGTTCTGAACTAGACATCGACGGTTTGATATAATAAATTTCGTTCCATATTTCAACATACCCCGAAACCGGAAGTATGGGCTTTTCTATGGGAGTAGGTTCCAACGGGATTTTTTCGCGTATTGAGCGGGTATTACTGGTTCATCTCGGTTGTTTTGGTCTAGGATGGACTCAATTGTATACTAGGGGCTTAAGCTGTACTTAGAATAGATTTCCCAGGTTATGGTTCCTTAAATCTCCTACCTACTTTTGTTCTCTTTTTTGTCTCCCTCCAGATAAGACATGGAATTCCCTACTCCGGACCGAGAAGTAGGTGGCCCAATCCAAGCCTAGAGCAGTGTGCGACTCTGCTGCACTTCCTGTCGCCTGCTGACCGGCATCCGCGATGTGCATCATTCACCGCCCTGGCCCCAACCGGTGATGAGCCATACGCGAATGACGACGGCTGTCTCGAATCAGTGGGGAGACCTAAATCCCGCCAAGCCCAAGCCAAGGCTTGGCCCAAGGAACAACAAGCGGCAGAAGGAGGCTCCCGCATCACCCGTACCCCGGCCAGACCGTCCTGATCACAGACCAACCGCCGTTCTCAGCGGAGTTCTTCCGGCGAGCGCTGCAGGAGGCAATGGCGTCCATCAGCACGCAAACGGATGGTACCAGCTGGAAAATCACGGGTCACCGTAGGCACCCCCTAGGATCAGCTCTGTTGGTTTCTACGGTATATCACCCGGAGCGCCGATCCCCCGGGATTCTTTGGGACACAAACGGGTCCGCACCGACCACGACGCCCAGGCCTCCCAGTGTTGCAATGGAGCAGGCCGTGGTAGCAGCCCGTCAAGAGCCACATCTGTGCCGAGGTCCCCATAGTCGACCTAACCGCTTCACCGTCTCCGACCACTGCCTGCTACCGACTCTCCACCCACCGCCGGAATCACCGGAACCCCCGTCCGTTTGTGCCGACCATGCTCGGGGAGCCACCACGTTCCCGCTCAACTGCGGGTTCACCGCCGGAGCCGACCGAGTACTGCACCGCCCGCCGATACCCCCCGCTCTCCACCTGTCGGATAACCCGTGACCCAGCGGAAGCCGTTCGGAAGCCGGATCCCGCAAGAGCCACTCCGTTATCCGAGACCGCCGCCCCGGATCACCGCAGGAGCCACTCGGGGAGCCGTGACCGCGCCGCCCCGGATCACGCAAGAACCGCTCGGGGCGCGGTGGAACCCGCCACCTTTTTTTTTTTCCTGCCCCCCTCCTTTTTTCCCGCTGGGATCACCGCAAGAGCCGCTCCGGGAGCCGGGAATCACCGCAAGAGCCACTCCGGAGCCGAGATCACCGCAAGGATCCCCGCAAGAGCTGCTCCGGGAGCCGAGATCACCGAAGGATCACGGCAAGAGCCGCTCCGGGAGCCGTGGACACCGTCGGATCACCGCAAGCCGCGATTTCTTACAGCCAACCGACCCAAACACAGCCAGCGGGGATGCATTAAGAGTCCACCACGGCCAGCGCCGTTCGCATGGGATGAACTTCTGGGTCCAGTCCAGGGAACCTTAACAAACCAGCCGAGCTTCCCCGGACATGAATTCGCCAGCGTTCAGGCCGTCTTACTCACGCCCGCCTTCCTCCTTTGACCCGCGTACCTTACCGATCAAGCCAGGAGAAACCTCACAGAGGATCCTCAAGAGCCATGCCCGTCCGGAGTCTCGGAGCAGAGATGATCCACCATCTGCGATCGGATCCGGCAACTAGGGGAACCGTTCACCGTGGTAACCAGAGGCACCTACGGACCATAAACACCCCTGTCCCCCCTTCCGCCCAGAAGCCGCTCCGATTCCTGATCCTACAGTGGCGGCTCCTTTCCTTACTGCAGTAATTCTAGAGAGGGGCATCCCGATCCATTGGCCTTAATCCTCACGCAGAGGTTGACCAACTGGGAGAAGCCTGCGACCATACGTCCCGCTCCTGTCTCACTTCAGGAGTTGCGACAAAACGCTCACCGTCCACGAAACCAGCGTTCCCCCCGCCGCCTACAGTGGGTACACACACACTCACCTTACAGCCACCACCAGATATCGCGAAAGAAGTACTTATTCCGCCCGCGCCAGTGCCAGAAGAAGTATGGTGCCCCAATGCTGTATGACGCAGGGAATGGAAACCAATCCGGATCGACCCACCCCCCAGTGGGTGTAGGAGGGCGGTGTCAAGTACCCCTCCTGTAGGACGTCCTCAACCCGGGTCGCACTCTTGGAACCCGAAGAGGAACGGCCGAATTTGGTGTCTTGGAAGACCCTGGCCAGGGATGGTATGCGGTCTCGGCGACCGCACATGATCCCTCCTCACCCTTCGCACACCACGGATTAATGGATTCTATGAACCCTAGCCAATTGCAGGATTAGTGCAGAGAACAGGCAATGTTCACTATATACTTTCACGGGACCTAACGTTCATGCACGGTAGAACCACCTTTGCAGGCTAGAGCGGCATCCCCAACTCTGCCTACTTGCAGAAAGTAAACGCTACCAACGCTCTCAACCTCTTGAATCCGCGACAGTTCCTGGAGTGCCCTATAGACCTGACCTCTTCGGGGGACAGTTCAAGCGCTTAAACGAGGAGGATGTCGCTTACAATAAACAGCCAAGCAGCCCGCTCGAACGTCAAATGAAAAAGAAGAGGGCGACCGGCTAGCCAGGTGGCCCTGCAGCCGCAGCCGCAAACTTTTCGTAGTCAAGAACCCCTGTCAGAAGAACCTGCCGTCCAAAGTGCAACAAAGGCATCCTTCCAGAAAGGAACAGGACAACCGACGTAAGGACGGCGGCGGCGGTGGATACAACAAGGGCGGGTCGATTCAAGAGTGGGGGGGGGTCGCATGTGGCCCCCCCAAAGAGGAAGTGGACTATCCGCATGCCTCAGAGCCTCCGTTCGGTGGGGGGGGGGGAGTGCCTAGGCCACTTCGCAAACCGGTGGAGGACGGTGATTCTGACCATGGGTTTCTCATATCACAATAGCTTACCATCTCGAATTGATCACCATCCCCCCACATAACCCGCTCACCCACACGACGAGAGACAGTGATCCCCAAGACGTGGACAGACGGTAAGCACTTCTCCAAGAGATCGAGCAGCTGCATCAGAAAGCGGCGTGATCCTTCAGGTCCGTCCCGCACCGTACGTTCACCTCACCGTTTTTTCTCAAACCACAAAAAGTCCGCGATGGCGCCCGATCCTCAACTTGAAACCCCTCACCGTTCATCCAAAAAAACCAGCCTCTTCAATATGGAGAGCCTAGCAGCAAAAAAAAAGTTCCTCAAGGAGGCCAATCAGGGCTTGTGGGCATCCACTCTCGACTTACAGATGCTTACCACCGACAAAAAGGAGCGAGATTCCCACATTCATATACAATCCTTCACACAGAATTGTCCCCTTTTTCTATATCAACCGCACGTTCACGCAGGATATTTGAAGGTCGTGGCAAAGTCCTCAGCGTAGAGGCCATTTAGTCTTCGTCTACCTGGACGCTGGCTCCTGACAGCGCCTTCCAGAGACAGCTCCAGCACTCCATCGCATAGACAGTCCGCAATCGTCATCCCCCTCGTTTGTGATCAACGACGCGAAGTCCCACCTCGAACCTGTCCAGACATCGACTTTCTGGGGAGACGCTAAACTTCAAGCAGGGAATAACATCTCCGACCGTTGATCGCATCGCATCCATGAACGAAGTGCGGCCGGGATCCTCAATGGAACTCGCCAGGCCGGCATCTTTTGACTAGACTACTGGGCTTCTCAGTATGACAGTATGACAACGGTGGTAACGGGCTGCAGACTCTGCATGTTAGTAAATACAGCTCACGTTCTAAATCGCGATTCAATATTCCCAAGACCGATGGTCCAAAGCATTCCGAACACCCCACACGTCATCAGAGCGATAGCGTGGTGGACGCAGCCGGAAAATCTCCGCCCTGGAGAACCATTCATATCAAGACCCTTATCTTCGCTTCCTGTCACGACGGAACGTGTCAAAGAGCGGCTGGGGACCCACGTAGAGAGACATTCGCTCTCATGACTTGGACAAGAGGCTGGCCCAAGCACCAACATCACACGTTGGAGCTGTGGGCAGTTCATCTGGTGCTGAGACAGACCCTCCAATCTAGTCAAGTGGCCCAGTCAACTTCCTCAGTCCAGTGCGACAACATTCGTCGTCTCCCTCCCACATAAACAAGCAGGGAGAACCAGGAGTCGCACACCTTTGCCTGCAGACAGTCAAGCTCCTGGAGTGGTGTCTCCGTCATCGTATCACCCTGACAGCCGTTTCACCTTCCCGGGGAAGACAAACACCCCTGACAGATTCCCTATCGAGGAAGACAATCCGGAGAAGTCTTTACCCTCAGCAAGACTCAGCCCTATGGGTAGCTCACGACTAGAGCTCTTCCTCACAACTCAGAAGCCGTTCGCCCGGCCTCCAAGACGACAATAGCCAGATGGATCGTGGCAGTCATAAAGTAGGGCCTAGTTAGTACGGACGTTCTTTGACGGGAACGCACATAGGAGCTCACGACGTAAGATCTAAGGCGGCCCCTTGCTTGGGCCTCCCTATACCGGGGGGGTGCTTCTATACAAGATGTCATGGACGCCATGGCATGGGCTGGTTCTTTCGAAATTTACCAAAAAGTTTATCTCCGAGATATCCTGGTACGCAGCGGTTCGACAGGCAGCTAGGATCCTATCATCACCTTCCTCGTCATCACAGCAAGCTGCCACATCTTCCAGTCGCCCACGATCCCAGTAGCAAGTTACCACCTGAAGTCGGTAAGTGCACCTATTCTATTATTGGTTTGTTCAACCTTCTCCCGGCGACGAGAACATAACCATAGATCGATGGCCTTATGGACCGAGCACTCTGATATCCGAGTTGACTCTACCAGTTGCAATCGTGGCATTAAGTCAGGCTTGAATGGGAACGTACAGGAGGATTAGGTGATTCCCCTATCCCCGGGGGAGAGTAATATCACCATAAATATCTGTCTACGTACATTCAAGCCTGACGCTCCCCCCGCTCACGGATGATTCGCTCTCACGCCCGTGGAGTCAAACCCGTGGAAAGAGCATACCAAAAGGATCCAGAAGTCAGTGTTTCTAGATCATCGCCCCCGATGCTTGTGCGAGTCAGGGGTCCGTTCGAACTTTTCCGTGGGTATCGTCGGGTAAATTGCTATACCGAGCGTAGGAAATGAAAAAGGCCCAATTAAGTCGGGCTTGAATGGTAAAATATACGGAGGATTATGGTGATATGACTCGCCCCCGGGGAGAGAGGGGAATTTGATTTGGTGGATTACTGTTCACATGTCATAAAATATTTAGGCTATTCCCCAAAATTCACAGGAGGGGAAAACAATTTCCCATAAAAAAAGTTACTATTTTCGCATCACGGGGAAATAGTCTTGTTTTTATGGGAAGTTTTTTTACTGCACTGGTATCTTACATCGCCCATGCCTCACAGTGATTGATCTGACCTGAACGCCAGGGCTGCGATCATATCTTCGCCTTGATATTTGCATGTTTTCATTTCACTGCTGGGGAATTTCCATTGAATTTTTTAAAATAAAAATGGTGAGGTTTTTGAGTTAAGTTAGTTGTTGAAGAAGTAAACTCCTTCCCACACCGAATGGCGCATAGGGCGGGGCCCATCTCTGTTTCCATAACCCTAGGCCACGCGTCAGCCAAATACAGTGAAAGCTACAGTAGGGGGTTAGTATTCTGGTAGCTCTGCGCATTTACTTCCCTGCTCCATTCTTTAAATGCCGAGCGACTGACAAGAAGGTAGAAGGTACCATTTTAAAGTCTTTGGTATGACCCAGCCGGGATATGAACCCGCGACCTCCCAACAGTGAGGTTGTTGAAGAAGCACTGGAGCAATTACTTGACGGTATAGATATAGTGCTAATGTCATAAACAAATCAAATATCTCGACCAGTTCGAGAAATTTGTGGGAAGAGAGAGTCGTGATTCGGGAATGGAATTGAGCCTTGTGTGACAGCTGATCTTGACACGTTCCTTGGCAAGTTTGTGTTTATGAAAAATATCAAATGACAGAAACATTTTTATGCTATATAAAACAAATTTCGACTGCTCTCTATATTCATGAAATGGTGCAAAATTCTCCCCTCAGTGACTGGAGACCGTGGGCCTACTATGTTGAGTTATGAATTCAGCCCGTTAATTAAGCCACAGTCGAGGTGATGGCACCATTGTTTTTCTATTGGATAAGGCAGTGTGGTATGAGTTTTTTGTCAACCTTGAGAAAGTTACTCTAAAAGCTGCTATTTTTGCGGTGGGTGGATGAATATTGTGAATTGACAGGGAAACACAAGTATTAATATATGAAAATGTATTGGTGTAATAGAGTGAAATTATACTTGTTAAGAGATTCTGCAAAATGATAAATTTCCAAACGTAGTTCAAATAACTGCAGACTTTGTGCGCTACAATTATGGCCTGTACAGTAGCATGCTCGCATTTAGTCTCTCTTGTATATTGTATCAATCCAACAATGTGTGAAACTATTTTTGGAGGACAACCATGTTAAAGGCTGACTCAATATTTAGAAATATATTTTTTTGTTATGAATTAAAACAGTCAACTATAACAAAGTATATTCACCTTATGGCTCAATCAATTTTTAGGGGGCAATGGATTTTTACACTCGTGCTTAGCCGTGCTAGTTTTTTTGTTTTATGTAGTAAACATTTATGTATAGTATAACCGTGTATAACAAAATTTCGGTTCATCCCCCGAATTTTGTTACAATTTTTTATTTTTTATAGAAGACAGTGATTAGTATGTTGAACAAGCTTAGTACATGCAAAAAACATGATTTTGTTCGAACATCTGAGTTTGCCATCATCTTTGACATTTCTGAGTCGACCTTTAACCCCAATGAGTTCTTATATCTGCTGATTGGTCACAATGGAACATGTGTGATTTTTTTTTTTTAGCTATCGGCAGGCAAGGTAAAGAATGGTTGTTGGGCTAGAGGTGCTAGACCATAATCTAAATCTACCTTGAGGGCAGCTACTTGGTTCCTGGTAACTCAGTGCTACCAACTGTCCCGGGCCGAGTTGTGGCTAAACCGGCACCCTATCGGTTTCTAAGAAAGCTGATGAGGAGGGTAGCTGGTTACCCTACTAGAATGAAAAAGACTACCAACCAGGGCTTTAGCTCTGGATTCTAATGGCGGCCATCCAGCACATGCTGCTTGCATGGTGGCGTGGTTGCCCAAAGGTTTAGGCCCCACCGGCCGAAAACTATGGATTGGCGTCAGAGGGCAATCCGGTCAAATTATCTTTCTCCAATAACTCCCCTCCCCAAACACAGCATCATTGCTGAAGGCTAGGTGTATCCGACAGGACCCTCGCTTACGGGACAAAATTGGATTTAAAACACTTTTGTTTCACCTAAAACTAACCTAGATCTATAGGCGGATTTTCCTGAAACAGTGTAACAAGATTCGAGGTGCCCCACAAGTATCTAATGAGAATAATGCAACTGCATTATCATACCAACCGTATTTGGTGTGCATATCGTCATATTGGGAAAGTTTCTTTTTGATATTTACAAGTTTGTGAGAATTTATGTTTGTTGGCATTTAGCCGAGTGAAAACAACACAACTGATCCCATGCCTCCACTCTGACTTAAAATCTCGCTTAAGCAAAATTAACATGGGGTCCATTGGGAGACCTTTTGTGCATTAGAAATGCAGGAATCTTGTTAGAAGCATGTTTTGTTTCATCCATCGATTGGTTTTCGCATAATATTGCAAATTTGGTGTTGATCAGCGATGGACCATTTGGCAAATGCAACCTACTGACACGTAATAACAACGTGTGAAATCACAATTTTTTTTTGTGCTTTGCTTTGCGCAGCAACATGACAATGGCGGCGGGTTATGCAACAACAAGGAAACGACGGGTGGGTAGGTGTTGAGAAATCGGTTATGCGCTGGGGCTATTCATAACACATCGATTTGATTCTTCCTTTATCAATTCTGTGAATAGTAATATTGGGAAGCCTTCATATTTCAATTGGTTATTAAAGTGAATATATGATGGAATTTGCCAATCAGAAATGCGTTATGAAGACCTGGTTAAATGGCATAGGAGCTGTAACTTTGAGCCAATTGAAAATGGGCTAAAATGGCATATTGGATCGGTCCTTTTAAGCCAACAGATTTGAAAATGGGGTTACATTGCTAAGGGAGCTGTACTTGTAAGCAAATTGAAATGTTGGTTTAAAATGCATAGGGGAGCTGTACCTTATGCAATTGAAAATGGGGTTAAAATGGCATAGGGAGCTGTACTGTAAGCAAATTGAAAATGGGTTTAAAATGGCATAGGGGAGCTGTAACTGTAAGCAAATTGAAAAAGGGATTAAAATGGGATAGGGGGAGCTGTACTTGTAAGCAATTAAACATGGGGTTAATGGCATAGGGGAGAGCTCTGTACTTGTCAGCAAATTGAAAATGGGGTTTTAAATGGCATAGGGGAGCTGTACTTGTAAGAAATTGAAACAGGGCTAAAATGGCATAGGGGAGCTGTACTTTTAAGGCCAATTGAAAATGGGGTTAAATGACAGGGGAGCTGTAACTTGTAACAAAGAATTGAAAATGGGGCTAAAATGGCAAGGGAGCTCTACTTGTAGCAAAATTGAAAAT
>JAMKCH010040701.1:0-18660 GCA_023653785.1 Ophioderma brevispina | reverse complement strand
TCCTCCTCTATAAGAATGGGAAAGTCACGTACAGGGTAGATAGATATTATCAATACACATCAGCATAACAAGTCTCTTTCCCATTCTTGGGGGGGGGTTGTATTATAAAAATTTGATTTCCAATTGAAGCCTACACTTAAATGCCATTTTCTTCAAAATATGAACATTTCATTTTTCAAAGTTTGGATCAGAAAACTTCGCATTTTAAGTTACGATTTGTGAAAATGGGTACAAAATAATGCAATGTCAAAACTGAGGGCGCTTCTCTCTGCTTATCCTGCCAGTTTTAATACATGTTGCACTTTTGACCCAACCTTCAGTTTCATATACGGGCCATTCTTCGGTCATGTTTGTGACCTAAAACCGGTAAATTTTCACTTTCAACCAATGCTGTTTTGTCAACATAACCAATCTGTTATTACTTTTTGTCGGCGACCCGACTATAGAAACCACTGCTCTCATAATTGCAAAGGAGTCTATTTCTATATCTGAAGGTCATTTCATTAAATGTTTTTCTTTTATGAAAATGATACGTACTACTATTAATTTTGGAGTTTTATTGTTGGGTGTGTAATGCGATGCAATTTCAGACAAAGAATAACACCATTGCAGGTTTTAAATGGCCTTAAAAAGCATTTCTTTGATTTTAGTCTCTGCCAAGACTGGCTGGGAAATAGGGAGATTGGTTAAACGTTGCAGGGATAGATAAAGGGTGAGTAACGAATAGGAGAGTTATAAGAAAGAAAATGATCAGGCCATGTAGAGTTAAACTACAGTGATCAAGAGGTATATGACAAGGGTGAAAGGCAAAAAATTGGAAGGGATTGCCTTTTCTCCCTAAGGTCATTTTCAGTGAAAAGGGTCAGTTCAGGGTTGTAATTTCAGGGTGGTAATGATTGGTGGAATATCTAAAGATATACCATACATGTGTGGATATTATTTAAGACGAAGTTTTAGGCAACATCTTTATTTGAAATGACAGGAAGGTGTAACCTACATTAAATTCAAGCTTACAACTTGGGGATTCCTTCTAAACCCATTTTGCGCCCAATTGGGCGTTTTTCTATTTTCTTGATTTGAAATGACAGGAAGGTGTAATCTACGTTAAATTAAAGCTTATAACGTGGGGATTCAGTTTTAACACATTTTGCGCCCAATTGGGCGTTTCTTCTATTTTCTTTATTTGAAATGACAGGAGAGTTTTACGTACATCAAATTAAAGCTCGTAACTTAGGGATGCAGTTTTTACATATTTTGCGCCCAATTGGGCGTTTTTCTATTTTCTTTATTTGAAATGACAGGAAGGTGTAAGCTACGTTAAATTAAAGCTTATAACTTGGGGATTCAGTTTTAACACATTTTGCGCCCAATTGGGTGTTTTTCTATTTTCTTTATTTGAAATGACAGGAGAGTTTTACGTACATCAAATTAAAGCTCGTAACTTAGGGATGCCGTTTTTACATATTTTGCGCCCATTGGGCTTTTTTTCTATTTTCTTATATTGAACTGACAGGAAGGTGTAGCTCTTAATTAAAGCTTATGAACTACTTGGGGATTCAGTTTTAACACATTTTGCGCCCACTTGGGTTTTTTTCTTGTTCTTTATTTGGAAATGACAGGGAGGAGGTTTTTAACGTACATCAAATTAAGCTCGTAACTTAGTGATGCACTTTTTTACACATTTTGCGCCCAATTAGGCGCGCTTTTATATTTTCTTTATTTGAGAATGACAGGAAGTGTAACCTATGTTAAATTAAAAGCTTACCAACTAAATGTAGGGTCAAGGTTCACAATACCAGTCAAAGGTCACGGGAATCAGTTGCAGGTCTTACTCATGTATCAAACATCTCTCCTTTAAATCAGTTATAGGTCTTTTTGTACATTTCTGTAATTAAAGTGCACCTTCAAACTAGAAACCATCTACTCTCATTTTGTTTTTAAATGCCTTTTCTTTAAATTAATGCCTGGCGACCCGACCGTTTTTTTTTAAATCACTTGTTCAAACATTATTAATAACCTTTGAGTCAACCTAACCAAGAAACAATGTTTTCCAATTAGCTTATTGGTTTTTTGTCAGAGGAAAATAAAGTGGTCACTGTGTTACATAAGAAAGGTCCACACACTTGACCAAACTCGATTTCACCTGTGAAAAATAACCATTCGCAAAAGTGGACATTTTCAAAATGTTGTCCAAAAACTTAACAAAAAAACTTCCCCCTCAAACTAGAACCAAAATTTCCCAATTTAGTAGAATGTGGGAAAATTTGGGTTGGAACATGTAAATTTGTGTTCAATTTGGCTCTATTTTGCCAAAAATTGGCATAGATACAGTTCCAATTCGAGACTCTCGGAGGTATATCAGGCGCGGATCCAGGGGGCGGAGGGGGGGGGGCGCCTCCGGTAATTCTGCAAATTCTTGCCAATCATCATTTTTGAGCTATTTTGGACCAGTTACAGCCTTCAGCCCCCCCGGTAATTTGACATTTCAAAGCCGGGATCGCATTTGGTATATGTTGTACTCAAAAATCAAACATAAGACCATGCAGTTCTGGTAACATTGCATGTGTTACTAGCCTATGTAAAGATCTTCCGATTTTACTAATGGCTTTTCATGATTTCTTAATTTACCGATACAACAAGGCCTTTGCAGCTGATAACCGTGCTCCATCTTTTGGAGGAGCAGAGATGTGATTGAGCATCCTTATAATACCATGACACGTTGACCCTGGACTGGTATTACGGATGAAGAGAGAAAGGCGAAACAAATCACGGAAGGGCCTGATTAGAATGAGGTTAGTAATTCTTATACAGTTGTGGGAATTTAATTTATAGATTTTCATAGAATGGCCCTTTAATTGGCCACATGACCATAGCTTTGACCCAAATTGTGACACCCCATAATGGTCCTTGGGTCAGCAGTTCGTCTGACCAATCTAGTATTATACCATTTTTATGATTGTGGCACAAGAAGGAACTTCTTAGATTTTTTTTTCAAAGAATACCCCTTTAAAGACACTATCAGTGATTTGCTAAATCAGCAAATCGAAAAAAAGCATCAAAACCAGAAGTTAGCATGATCGTAACAAGTAAACAGGTATCCTAACAACCCTGCCAAATGATAGACCAGCACAACCTAATAAGGACAGAATCAGATTTTTATTCATTACTGTCCGAACGGACACTTAACTACACACGTAATTGAATGGAGAATCGTTGTCTTGGAACACTGCCGTTTTCCTTCCTTTTCTTTCAGTCTATCAGCGGGAAAGGACTTATGAGAATTTACAGACTTTCCTTCACTTTGAAGCTATTCCTGCAAAGTTCAATATTGTTCAAATCACTGTTAGTGTCATTCATCAAGGCCCATGTGATCTTGGACCCAAATCTGTGAACACATGGGCCCTTGGGTCAGCAGTTCTTCTGACCAAGTGTAGTGATTATAGCATTCATTGTGGGAACAAGGGGATTTATAGATTTTCGAAGAATGCCCCAATTTTCCACACGGCTCACATGACCGTTGACCCAAATCTGTGAACACCCATATGGGCCTTGGGTCAGTTATTATTCTGACCAATTCGCGTAGAATCGGCCCAAGCGTTGCAACAAATACACTCAGGAAGTGAACAGGTACCAGAGTCAACAATATTTGGCCATCACAATAAGCTCTGCATACTATGCCCAGCTAAAAAATCAATTTTTTTTTTCCAGAAATTTCAAATCGCAGAATGCCCCTTTATTCAATTTGTAAGCGGAACCCTTGAGGGCGCTTCTTCCTCAATGATGCAAACAATACGTTCACCTCTAAAATAAAGAAAATTTTTTCCAGAAGCATAAAATCGTAAAATGTTATTTATGAAAGAATTGACAAACTAAGATTGTATGTATCTTTGTTACCGTGACTTAAATATTTTTTTTGTTGTGTTGTCTTCATACAGTGTTGGTCCTGAAGATGCTGGAATGATATCATCAAAGGATCCGTTACCCAATCACTGACCAAGCCTTAAAAAAATAGGGGGTCTGATCATGAAACACACACACACACACACCAAGCATTGGTCGACTGCTCAGGCATGACAGATTTAGGACTGAGTTTCGCGATTGACCCATGTACACTTTAGCATGATCCGACAGGTGGAAGTATTTTGAATTTAGTTGTGATTACCTGCTTGTGAAATATGCTGGCCACTTTCTTACACAAATTTATTCGTGCAAAAAAAAACCAATTGTCTCAAGAAGAATGTGAAAATTTTTGTAATGCAATGTCGTTTGTTTTAAAAAAAAATGCTTTTATTTTTTTTATTTTTTTTATTTTTTGCATTTTTGACCCACAATTTTCCGCATTTTTTTTGGCGCTTGGGTCAATTTTCACATTTTTTTTCGAAAATTTAAAAAAAAAACGGAGCGAACCGAGCAAAAACCTAAAAAAAAAGCACTGAAAAGACCAAGTTTTAAAATAAACACAATGTCGCAGGTCTTCGAGACAACCTTTTTTTTCTTGGCCTTAAAAGCTTTTGTTACTCTGAAATTATGGACACAGTTTGTGTTTTCGATTCATCATATTGTGTTTTCTAATCAATACCCAAGCCTGACCCACCAAATATGCCAACCGTAAACATTTACATCTAACATCTGGCTTTTGTAATGAATTATAAACGCCATCCAGTGCTCCTATATTGACTGCCATGGTAAGAATATGGGTGCACCATAAGTGTCATTTTTCCTCCTTCTATCTCTGGAATGCTTAGACGACTTTAGAAGCGGCAATCTGGTCATAAAATGTTGGGGCACTGCTTTCTTAACTTTTAAAAAATGACCTCTCCTGGATCAATGTGGTCCCTGAAAACATGCTCATTCAGAGGTCGACACATGTATACCAACATTGGGGGCGGATGGGGTTCAGAAGTAGGGAATCGAGAAACAAACATGTATTGCCCATTCCCTGTCCAACATTCGAGATTTTATTCGCTTTAAAAAGTGTGGTGGTAGCCTGATGAGATATGGAAAATCCCTGACATTTTGAGCGTCATAGTCCATTTCGTTTTTCCCCACTAGAATTTTAGGGGGGGCTCACCATCAAAAGTGCCGCCAAGTGTGAAAAGGACTATGTTGAATAGGGTCACAGATTACCACCGGGGTAGTAATGGAGCCTCCACAACTGAAAATCACTATATATGGGTAATATTTGGTGTAGAATTACGCCTATGGTGTTTGGTCGGCAAGTGCAAACTAGCGTTACGTCGCGCCTTTATCAATGTGATGGTACACACCAAATGGTGCATATGCATCTCGGATTTAACTGCGCAGTGCCAAAATATACCAATATCTGGAAAAGTAATCCCATCACCCCCTATTTTTATTACATTTTCAAAAAGATCTCATGAAAAGCCTGAACTTAACTGAAAATTCAAAAATTCTATCGAATTGTTTTTTCCGCTATAATCCGAAATATGGTGCAAATTTTGATTTTCTCATAGACTACTGTAGTAACTTTGGGCCAAACATACCCTTTTTAAACCATTTGCAGGGCAAAATTGAGTACCGTACCCCATATTTTTTTGCAAGATTTGGCATCTACACACTTTAATATATATTTTAAGCAAATTTCATTGATAGGTTCTCTGTTGACGCAAATACCTTAATACTAGATCTTTTGGGAGGATTTTTTTACAAAATACATGGATCATGCACAACTGTCTTCCAAAACAACAACCACCACCAATTTTAAAGCGGCACTGGCACATTTTCACAAAATATGAAATTTCTTCAATTTGCTCTCAAATGATAGTCTAGGCCATTGGAAGAACAGAGATATATTTTACACATAAAAATAACATACCCAAAAACAGATAGGGACATTGATATGAGGATAAAGACATCCAGGTAATTTGTAGGCCAACTTTTAGGTTTTCCATAAATTTAATCAACAAATGTGTATATTACATGAATATTTTTGACTCGTACTCACTGATATTAAAACCACAAAGGTTATAGACCGATCAAACAGTGTGCATAGTGTGGGAAACATGCATACGGCGTGCATGTTCTTGTGTTAAACGTCATTTTTGTCGTCTGCTGAATTTAACGTCGCCGGCGACATTAAATTATAAAATCGTTCTGTTTACCCATAAGGGAGCTGATTTGGTCTTAATCATTTCGGGTGAGGGCTTTTGTATATAACAGCTTTACAACCATGCAAAAATATCAATTTTGAAAAATCTTGAGGTCGCACTATTTTTCAAATGTGCCAGTGTCTCGTGAAGTTCTGGCAATTTGATCACATATTCAAACCAATGCACTACTTCTCCAGTTTGTGATTGGTTGGTTGTAATTATCTATTGCATTATCTAATATCCAATCATTGACTGAAAGGTCTATTAACATGTATGTCAAGGGGCAGATTACAAATCCCTCTGCCGTGGAAAGTGCAACATTGCGTAGAAAACCTATATTTTAGCGATTTTGCGAGTTTTGTGGCGGATATTTTGCCTAGAGATTTGCTTTTGGTATCATTCCTGTGCGTATTCTTTCATATTAACTAATTTAAAAAATACACGTCGCGGTTCTAGAACCGCTAAATCCCCAGGCGGGAGCTGGTTTACAAATTTTAAATAATCAGCTTGCAAATGCTCATTACCCTTGTTGATTTTTCTTATTTTTTAACAGTCTATGTTTACGGCCACGGGCCCCATACTCCCGTACCCCACCACCATACCTTTGGATCCAAACCATACCCCCAACCCACCCCATACCTCTAGATCCCCCCACCCATACCCCGCCCCGAAACCATCCTTTATTACCCCCACTCTCTGCACCCCATAGTCCCCAGACTCCCACCGCATACCCCCCAGACACCACCTCATACCCCAGATTCCACCTATACCCCAGACCCCACCTCATATACCCCTAACCCTCAACCCCAGCCCATACCCCAAAAACCACACCATAGCCCTTCACCACCCACCCATATCTCACCCAAGTCCCCCAATCCAACCATATCCCGGGCCTCACCCCATACCCTCCAGGTCCCACCCATACCCATCCATGTCCCACTCCATACCCACTCCAGGTCCCACCACCCCTACGGTATGCATCGCACCCGTGCGCACAGTCAGCGCATGCATACCCGCATAGGCGCATGTCTGCGCCTGCATACGAACATCGCGCATGCATCTCGATTGTACGCGGTCTGCGCATGCATCTCATATGTGGCGCATGTCGCGCATTCATACGCGCATGTCCCGCATGCATACGCGCACGTCCTTGCAGATACGCGAACGTCCGTGCATGCATACGCGCATGTCCACGCGTGCATACGCGCATGTCCGCGCAGGCATACGCACACGTGTCTGCGCATGCATACGCGAATGTCAGCGCAGTCTGCGCATGCATAATCAATGTGCGCCTGTCTGCCGCATGCATACTCGGCATGTCTCCGCATGATACGTGCATGTACGTACGTCCGCGCCGCATGTCACAAGTCCGCGATCATACGCGCATATGCGACCGTCCGCGCATGCATACCACACATGCGCACGTCAGCGCCTGCAATACGCGCATGTGCTGCAGGCATACACACAATGCTCGAATGCACTGCGCACTCTGCCATGCCCTACGCGGCATGTGCGCCCGTCTGCGCATGCATCGCACCGTGCGCACGTCAGCGCATTCATCGCGGCGCCATGTGTGCACGTCCCGCATGCTACTAGATATGTACGCTGTAAAGCGCATGCAATATGCGCTGTACTGCCGTCCTGGCGCATTCAATACGCGCAGTACGGCACGTCCCGCGCAGGCATACTCCGCATGTACCATGTCCGCGCATGCCATACTCGCAAGTACGCACGTCCGCGCATGCATACTCCGCATGTGCGCATGTCCACGCATGCCTACGCCTGTTGCAACGTCCGCGCATCATACGGCACATGCTCGCAATACACGCATAGCCATGCATGTGCGCACTAATCTGTCGCATGCATACGTGTATTAGGTGCCACCAACCCCTTAAACACCAAAAAAAACCTTAAACCCCAAAATTCCCCCTTAAACCCCAACCGCCCCGCTTAACCCCAACAACCCCCCTTAAACTCGTGCAGCCCCCTAAGCCCAACAACCCCCCTTACCCGGACAACCCCCTTAACTCGTGCACACCACCTTAAACCACAACAGCCCTCTGTCCGCCCAGACAACCCCTCCTAAACCGGACAAACCCCCCTTAAACCCGGACAACCCACCTTAAACCCGGACAACACCACCTTAACCTAATCAGCGCGCGAGTACATGATTCCCCACCCCTCCCATCAAGTTTCATCACATCAAAAATCGACTTCTGATCTTCAGATAGTTTGGTCACAAGCTTTTTGGGTAAAAATACCCAATACTGCATCATATGCAATTAGTACCAATTAAGCATATGATGCCACGCACGCCCATATCTAATCAGATGAGGGCATGGCAGTCCGTCCCACCCAACCAAGTTAAATCACCATAAACCTTATGGGTCTCAAGTTATCGCGTTCACAAGATGTGTATTGGAATACCCAAATTAACTCTTAATTTATGCAAATTAGGTACCTAATAGCAATATGCCACCACCATAATCTAATGAGATGAGGGGCATGGCAGTCCGATCCCACCCACCAAGTAACATCACCATAACCCTTAATGGGTCTCATGTTATCGCGTTCACAAGATTTGTTGGACGCCGCCCGCCGACGCCGCCGCCGCTGCCTTGACTGATAGCATAATCCCCCTTCGCTTTTCAAGCCAGGGGGCTAAAAATGGATGATGAAGCCGTCTTGGCAGTATGATACGGTGATATCATGGGAAACACCGATTCTGTGGGCTCAAAACTGACATTGTCAATGGAGGTTCAACAAGACAGATAGTTTAACGACCCATGAAGTCAAAATTTCTCTCCTGCAAATTTCATTGCTCTAGGTAAGGCAGGGCAAAGATATGACGGATACCAGAGAGCGCATAAAGCACTTGTTTCAATAGGGAGATCATTTTGGTACTGTGCCCCGCCCCCCCCATAATGCCAAAAAAATTTTGTCGCAGTAAGAATGTGAAAAATCGCAATGCCAAAATGCTTTTTTTTTATAGAAAAATGTTAATGCGTTTTTTTTATGCATTTTTAAACCCACGTTTGTCAATTTTCATGTTCGGCCGCGGTTGCGGCTGAATTTTTCTTTTTTTAATTTGAATTTAAAGAACAAAAATATTTTTTGAAAAAAGGTTTTGCTAAAAAAAAAAAAATTGCAGTCAAAGACCAATTTAAAAAACTGGCATGTGGGTCTTCTGAGACAACTTGTTTTTTTTTTTCTTGGCCTAACATCACATTAAATTGCTACTAACTGTGAGACTGGCCATACTATTACTCGCCAAGGGAATACCAGCAACTTTATTTCTTTCTCGGCCCTGCCGAGCACGCAGTGAATAGAACCCAAAGGATCCTGTAGTCTATTAATACATCGTGAACCTTTCTCTCTTCTCATAGGGCACGTGAACGGGCCATAACTCCTGCCTCCTCGATCAAGATACATAATGGGGTACATAATTGCATTCATTTCAATCCACTCTGCTACCCAATGTGTCATGGACTGTCCATCGTCTAATTAACACCGAGTACACCTGCGACTTATTTCTTTTCTTGGCTTAGCCGAGACTGGACCCAAACCCGGGACCTCTTAGAAAGTGGAATGTTAGTAACGAATGGGGCAGAAAATTCCCTGTAAACCATGGATTAACTTACAGTCTGTAGTTTTTTATTGCTACTCTAACAATGTGTCGTGGCAAGTCCATGCCAAGGAGTCGCTTTAAAGGGATTAGCAGCGATTTGCTAATCCAAAACATTGAAAAAAATCATCAAAATTCATATTTTTATATTTTTGTTACTGGCATGGATATGCAAACATTAACTGCAAGTGGTTGGCTTGAAATCCGTGTATTAAAAACAAGGCAGTACTTTTTATCCGATTCTGTAATTTCTATACGTGCGTATCAAAATTCCGACATGAGATCAAAAAAAGCCTTTCCCGGTGAATATCACAGATTTTCAGTGTGCTATTGTGCACCATGATCAATACAGTTTGACCTCAAACACAAACATTATTGATCTTTGTTTATTCTGTACTGGTGTAGACCACAATCGGCGGTTTAGTGTAGATTTTGAGATGCCGTCGCTGTATATCTATAATGCGGGAGACGGTATGACAAATTTCCTCAAATACTTCATTTTTTTCACTATATGGTGGTTTGTTTCTACATTAAAGCAGTTATATGGAATTGTACACACTTATCCCCGATTTAAAGTTTAAAAAAATGCATTTTCACATTTTTTTTGATTTTCTCGCATTATTGCTGCTAATCCCTTTAATTCTGTTGTTTTGATGCTATGCACAAATGTATACATTACAGGGTTTCACATGCCACTGTATTGTAATTTTGTATCCGTTTATGGAAATGACAGAAGCAAGCGGTTTGAAAATCATGACAAAACCTGAATAAAAGAAATACCAATAATGAAACAGTTGCTAACCGAGTTGGATAATTTATTTGCTATCTACATTGTGTACATTTTACAAAATTTTGTAGTCAGCAAACATGAGTTTTCTTTAAAGCGGCACTGGCACATTTTCACAAAATATGAAATTTCTTCAATTTGCTCTCAAATGATAGTCTAGGCCATTTGAAGAATAGGGATACATTTTACACATAAAAATAACATACTCAAAAACAATTAAAGGAATGTTAATAAGAGGTTAAAGACATCCAGGTGATTTGTAGGCTAACTTTTAAGTTTCCATAACTTTAATCAACAAATGTGTATATTACACGAATATCATAGACTCGTACTCATTGATATTAAAACCACAAAGGTCACAGATCGGTCAAACAGGGTGCATGCCATGGGAAACATGCATACGGCGTGCGTTTTCTTGTGTTAAACGCCATTTCCGTAGTCTGCTGAATTAATGTCGCCGGCAATGTTAATTATAAAATCCTTCTGTTTACTCTTAAGGTCGCTGAATTGGGCTTTATCATTTCAGGTGAGGGCTAATGTATATAAAAGCTTTACAACCATGCAAAAATATCGATTTTGAAAAATCTTGAGGGTGCACTATTTTTCAAATGTGCCAGTGTCTCTTTAAAATCTTGTTTTTACATAGATCTCTATGGAGAATGGCTACATAGAGGGTGCTTTAAAGCAATAACAGCATATTTTTTTGAAGAGTGCCCCCAATTCTCCAAATTTTGATATTTTTGCACAGTTGCATTGGTAATTGGCTAGTAAACTATACCTGTGAATGGTAAACTGAGCTCAAACTTGTCTATATATTGCCAAAGGAATTAGGATAATTTGTTTAAATTGTGTCACCAGCGCTTAAAATTGTTCTAAAAATAAAGAGGCAAAAGGCCTTATATCATACATCCTGAAAATTTTGGTAGCCCTGGGTTTGTATAAGCTGACAATAAATTGGTAGCAAAATAGTTGCCAAATATGTTGAAGGGTGTGAATGCAAATGCATATACAGGGTGAGTCAGAAAAAGTACAACCAAATGATGGATTTTTTTAACGGAATTAAAAACATTAACGGAATTTACCAAATTAATTCATGTGTTAGATAGTCTGTTTAATCAGTTTTCACAATAATTTTAATTAAATTGATCAAGCCATTCAAAGGCTACAGCTATTTTTTGAAGGCATCCATTTTTCTGACCCGAACAAATTGCACACTGACTGTACACATGAGACTCGTTACTACTCGTTACTACGCAGCGTGAGGGCTTCAAAATGAATTAACTGGTTGAGTCTTTGGCGCTGTATTCAAATGCTACACAGGACATGTGTTGAATGATGTAGAATACTTCAGATTTAATGAAATTAACAGGATATATTTAAAATGGAAAATTCTAATGCTAAATATCTGTTATGCAGCCCAATATTTTGAAATTTTTACTACGTGGAAAAGCAAGTTGAAAAGAATGTTGCAAATTCAATTTCAAGTCCAAATATTGATTTCATATTATTTTGATAGCTGGTTTCATTTTACAGTCTTACCCAACGAGGGGGGAGGGGGGCTAGGCGATGGGAACCATTTAACTTTTGTGGCATCACTAAAACACATTTTGCAAAGGTGAACACGGTAATCTGTCAATACTATAAATTTATTAATTTTCCTGATCTCTTATTAGGGCCAGAAGGGGGCAAAGATTTTGAGTCGAGTGCGGATCCCGCCCTTAATCTCCCACGCCCTCACCCACAGACTGGTTACGTCACTGGTGTTCCCTGACATTTATTCCAAATGTGTAATTATGGAGGATATTCTGCAAATACCAAAGCTTAACGTAAATCCAAGAGTACTCTTTGGGTTACTCTAGCGTGTAACTTGTTCCGGTCTTTCACATTGGATACTTTCACTTCTGCAGCTGTAACTTTTGAACGCGTTAATAAATTTTAATGCCGTAATTTTTATATGAGAGCTAACAAAACAGGAAATGTACTACAAAAAGAAAATATATGAATAGCGCAGAGGGTTTTCCATGAAAATTCGATCAATTTGGTTGTACTTTTTTTGACTCACCCTGTATAAGATATAAAAAATGCAGTGCTCTATTTTCTTCCAAATGTCAGTAATGTATGAAATTAAAAATCTTGCCCTTGTACATTTTTGAGGCAGATACCAGTGCCCAAGAGAAGATATCAGTAGCTTCCCACAATGCATTGCTTCCAATGTAGATTTTTGTACAGGTAGTCATGTGAATCGTTAGAGATTAAACATTCTTAAAATGCAAGTTCGTGATCAATACTGTTAATTTAGCCACGTTTCACCTCTAACGATTCACATCAGTACCTGTACAAAAACCTCCATTGGAAGCAATGCATTGTGGGAAGCTTGTGATATCTTCTCTTCCTGTGCCCCAAAGAAAATGTGCAACTCTCAAACAAGTGCAATTATGACCTCCCGTATTTTTCAAACCAATAGACCATTTGCACGATCCCCGAAATGCATCTCGTTTGGTGCCCATTTCCATCCGGGAACTTGTACCAGAGGTCATGTTTACAAAAAAATTTGTTGTTCGTTCGCGTCGCCGATCAGTGCCTAAAATTACAATACAAAGTACCTTTTCACGTGAAGTTAATCTTACAAAAATGTAGAAGAATATCTAAGGAACAAAAAACAATCGTGGCACTGGTGTTCAAATTAACGACAAAACGTAATATTTTCGATCGTAACTGTGCCCTACTTGTCACTTGACGGATGATTACACAATTGTAGTGAAACGTCACAGATAGGGTAAGCTTTCTGGTATTTTCGTTACGCTCCAAACCGTATGTTTTTAGCCGACTTAAGGCTGTTTATAAGTTTCGGATGGAAATGGGGCAACGAACGAGATGCATTTCGGGTATAGTTGCAAATGGTCTATGGCCCAGAGGGGCAAGTTCATCCCACAAGGCACCAGTTTGGGGAAATTTCCACTTCAATTAGGTAATGTGATCCCACAAGTGGCTTAGTACTTAAGGAATGTTTGGGTTCTAAATATTCTAGCCATCTAGAAAAAAACACACTGCCCTCGAAAGTGCGGTCGCACCACCACAAATTCCACAAAGGGGTTTTATAATAAATGTGATAAGGTCACCCACTTTTTGCTTAATTTTATGTGATAAAAAATTGAGAGAAATTCTATGGTGATGAACTGTTCAAAAAGTAAAAAACGGACAATTTGGGGGGGGGGCGTTTTGTAAATTTTTTAAAAAAGTACACTTTTTCAAAGTCCCAACACACACAAAATAAATCCGGCATAAGGCCCTGATAGGGAATATATCTTTGGAGCGAGCCCGGGGGGGGAGCGTGCACGCTCGGTGGCTAGGTCACTGGGGGGGAGCGTTAGACATACTTCCACCATTGCAATGCAGTGTGGGATTGTTTCAAAACGCCCCCTCTGCCATAGAACGTATTCAATATTACGTCAGCCACCAGACATGTTGGTGGAAAGCTGCTACATTTCCATGAGACAATACATTAAGCTGTCAATCGATCCTGTTTAGCGGATTGCACAGGGATCATGACAGGTGAATGTATTTAGTCCTGGATGTGTCTATCTTGTCCACCACATGGCTGGCTATTGCTTACGGTCTATTGCCTACGTCTTTACCAAGAAAATCAAGGTCAGACTCTGGTTTCAGTTTTTTTTATGAACCCAAAGTGGGGGTTGATAGTCTCTGCAGTCACCACCGGACTCGCAGTGAGTTTGACATGATTCACACAGAGGCCAATGAAACTGTCCCAGTTCATGGACCACTTCTGCTAGTTCCCTCTGAGTGAGGTACTGCAGACTTGACAATACACTTTGAAGGTGAGAAGGCGCTGGCTGTGATTCATTTGGCTCAACATTCTGTTGTGATTCTTCTGGGCTATGTGGTGATTTGTCAGGAGCTGAGCTTGGCAATTCAGTTGACTCAACACTTAGTGGTGATCTGTGGAAAGTAGAATATAAAATTAAATTGATAACTGATTGATCTTATATGACCCCTGATGATCATGAAACAACTTTCAGTTTTTTGCCGTACAATGTTGACAAAACCCATTTAGGCCATTATATGTTCGCGATTTAACGATCTTTTCGTGCTACAGCGCTGGGGATCACTTACTTCCTTCACTAAAATTTTTAAAATATTATGTAAACCAGGAAAAGCTGTATCCCCAAATGAAAAGAGTGCACATTATTTAGAAAAATTATTAAAATGTCAACTCAATTTACTTCCAGAATGTCAGTGACCAATATGTACACGTAAACTCAAGCGAACAATAGAGCTAATGATATTCAACAATTAACCTAAAAACACTTCAGATCTTTTCTCAACAGGGTATGCAGGTCCATTGTTACTGCCCACACTGTTGAAAATATTTAAAGCTATATCAGGTGTTATGACTTCAACCAACTTTAATTTTACACAGTACTGGGCTTACAAAAAATCAAGATGACCACACATCAGATATGATCCCAGATAACCTCTGACCTCAAAATGACCTTCAAAATTGTTGGCATCAAATGTTGACCAAACCCAGTTTTAATGAACTAAACAGTTTTAACCAAATAACCTACCCCTACATGACCTTTAACCTAAACCTGCAATGGCGATATTACCAAGTTTGGTGTATCACTGATTTTTGGCCCCCACAATATGGAAACTTCAATCCAGTCACAAACTTGAACCAAAATGACGAGTCCAATCATTGCCTTTAGTATGTGGTTTTGATGAATAGTTCAACATGTTTATTGAAAAAGTCATAGTTCACTTTTTAATCAGTGATACAAAACAGGATGGAGGTGCTGCAGAGTTGAAATGATTGAGCCCATGATTGGGCTTGAGGTTTTGACCATTGTTTTTGAAAAAAGCTAAAGAAACCATGCAAAACTGGTCTCTATATTCTGGAAATGAGGAGGAAGGATGAGTTATAACCAGTGCATTTTTGAGTTCAAAATAGTTTAGTTTTTGATATTATTATGAAATTGTTTATTTGATGTTTTAATTGCATTGGCTTCAGGATTGCGTACATAAAGTCTTGAATATGGAATTTCGTACCAGTCTTACTATGGTGAAAAAGTAAAGAAAAATGATTAAAGCCAACATTTTTTGAAGAGGCGCCCACATTTCCAAATATTTGACGATTTTTGCCACAGTTGTTTGGGTAATGGATAGTAAAACAAACCTGTTTTTGTGGAATGGCAGAGCTCGAAATCTCTAATAGAATAATTAATATGGAGATCTCCGATAATAATGGCAAATGCTGGAAACGTCCTTCCAATATGAAATAACCGTGAAATTGTGCCATGTACATGTCTACCCTCATACAGTAGTTGTTCCGTTGCTTCAGGGCAATCAAAAATTAGAGGTTAATTCTCTGAGGTGGGGGACTCTTTCATCATGAAAAGGACATAAAATTAGCATTTCCCAAGCTCTGCCCAATTTAGTACAATTGGGGATCCCAATTCCAGTAACAAAATCGCTTATTTTATGATAAATACGCATTTTGAGCATTTTGTTCGCAGGTTAGGTTCTAGAACATTTACAAACAAAATATGAAAAATATAAAATTGTGAAAATGGGAGCTCTTCAAAAAAATGTGTTCTGTTATTGCTTTAATGAATCTAATAGTGTTAATGTAAAAATTAGGCCTTATGTGGAAAAAACTGGATCTACATCTGGTGTGACTTGCTAGATTGGGCATTTGTGATTTCCAAACGGTCATTTAGGGAATTCTTATGTGTATTTCTATGGCAGCGTCGGTCCCACTGACTTGGCAAAATCACCTCTTAAACCTACGTTCAAAAGATCTTAGTAATATCATGATAATTTAGGAAGGCCCCCCCAAATTCCACAAAAGAGGCAAAAGGTCCACTTTTTGCTGAAATTTTGTATAAAAAGGTCCAACATTTAAGGAAATTTTGACCCGAAAATCCACTTTTTGATGATAAAAAGTTAAAAAAAAGGACCACTTTAGCAGGGTTAGGTCCACTTTGACCAAATAAAGTCCACTTTTTAGAAAAAAGTCCACTTTTTCCAAGTCCCGCACCCCCCCAAAATAAATCCTGCGTACGGCCCTGAATTTAGGGAAAAATGATTGACGTCAAAATCCGTCGAGTTAAGTGGATCAACCTCACTGCAAAACAGTGTAATTTCCAATAACGGTCATTTTCGATTTAAGCATTCGTGACCAGCTATAGCCTTTAGACAAGTGTTTGTCTGATGTGCCTACATGTTGTAAGGGCACCCCCAAGAGCACCCTCCTACCGTGCACCGTTAAGTCTTTGACATAGACTAGCGCACAGGTTACGTCGGATGCATGTTGATGCCGATTTGAATTCACCGTGGCTGTTAAGTTGGCATGTCCTACCCCCTGCCGGGTTGTCTGCATATTTTAGATCACACCTGAAGTGAATAAGCTGAATACGCTCTCTTTATGTAATAAGATAATGATTTAGTATTTTCTGTCGTTCACGACAGAAAATCAAAGCATGGTTTCCTATAGGGACGGTTAGGAGTAAGTTCAAAACAAGATTTGTGTTTGTTTTTTGTTTGTAAATACTTGTTGTGCAATAAACCTTCAAAACGTTGAATGCTATAAAATCGCTACCTCACTGTTTTGCAATATGCCATGCTCTGCTCAATCTTGTACAGATTGATCGCTTAATTTCATTCTTGGTCAAAAAAATCATTGGTCCAAGAGTCATATGGGGTGTGCACAATGACCATCAATGACAACTATGTGATCTTTGACTCCATTTTGTAAATTATCTTTCAAATTCAATTTTCCTTGGCAAATAAGGAGATATGATCAACATGCTTGCTCAAAAGAATCATGGGCTCAAGACTTAAAGAGACACTGGCACATTTGAAAAATAGTGCGCCCTCAAGATTTTTCAAATTTGATATTTTTGCATGGTTGTAAAGCTTTTATATACATTAGCCCTCACCTGAAATGATTAAGACCAAATCAGCGTCCTTATGGGTAAACAGAACGATTTTATAATTAATGTCGCCGGCCGACATTAATTCAGCAGACGACGGAAATGGCGTTTAACACAAGAAAACGCATGCGTATGCATGTTTCCCATGGCATGCACCCTGTTTGACCGGCCTGTGACCTTTGTGGTTTTAATATCAAATAAGTACGAGTCTATGATATTCATATGATATACACATTTGTTGATTAAAGTTATGGAAAACTTAAATGTTAGCCTACAAATTACCTGGATGTCTTTAACCTCTTATTAACGATAACGTCTCTATCTGTTTTTTGAGTATGTTATTTTTATGTGTAAAATGTATCTCTATTCTTCCAATGGTCTAGACTATCAATTGAGAGCAAATTGAAGAAATTTCATATTTTGTGAAAATGTGCCAGTGCCACTTTAAACACAGTATAATATATTGTAGTTGAAACCAAACAACTTGCTTTTGACAGTTTGGCGGGATGAAACTTGCAAGAAACAACAAAATGCTCATTTGCAGTCTCCGATATGTTACATGTACATGTATAAGCAGGCCCGTACACAGGGGGGTGC
Source organism: Ophioderma brevispina (assembly GCA_023653785.1). NCBI lineage: Eukaryota > Metazoa > Echinodermata > Ophiuroidea > Amphilepidida > Ophiodermatidae > Ophioderma > Ophioderma brevispina. The sequence goes on along the minus strand of JAMKCH010040701.1, from coordinate 588 downwards.
GGTTGCACCTCCCTAAATTCCACAAAAAGGGAAAAAGGTCCACTTTTTGATGATTTTTTTGATAAAAGGGTCCAAAACTTAGAGAAATATTGACAAGAAAGTCCACTTTTTGGTGGTGACATGTTCAAAAAGTCCAAAAAAAGGACCATTTTAGGGTGGTTAGGTCCACTTTTTCAAGAAAAAAAAGGTCCACTTTTTCGAAGTCCCGCACCCCCCAAAATAAATCCTGCGTACGGCCCTGTGTATAAGGGTCATGAGGAGATTTGAAGAGAATACAAATTTCTGTAAAGGTGCAATTGATTGGTTGTAGAACACCTACTTAGAAAGTTTCACAGGTTTATTGGACAAAAAAAAGTCAAAAAGAAAACCCAGAACTTTTGGAATTGCTGGCTTTCCTGTTTAGCTCTAAATGAAAGCATGCATTCCGGGAGTTTCCGTAACCTGACCCATCTGACACACTTTTTTCTGACACACTTATGAATCCAGAAACCTTAAAGGAATAAACCTGTGCTTTATTCCGTGAAGGGTTTCCGAATTCATAAGTGCATCAGAAAAAGTGTCAGATGGGTCAGGTTACAGAAACTCCCT